>JAAXNX010000258.1:0-36194 GCA_036491905.1 Folsomia manolachei
TTAACTACGTTATTATAAAATTAACTGGATCTATCCTCGAAATTTCTAAATCATATTAATTATCATCTTATCATGCCAAACAATTTAAACCCGAAAATGTCAATCCCTGTTTCATGCAAAACCATTCGCTTTCCTTCCCTATTTGTATCACAGTCGTGCACTGCACACCACTAAATACAAAATATTATTGTTTCAAAGAACAAATAACTAAGTGCCTTGGGAAAGAAATATGACATTTAATATCAACGAATAATCGCACATGTTTGTCTGGCATGTAAATTTGAGCGTTTACTTCGACATCGCCAGCTAGGCGACATTAGGAATGATTGAGAAAAACAAAATGCACATGCAGAGAAAAAGACAAATAGTTACGACAAATAATTCAATTATTTGTCGTAATTATTTGCCACAATTGGTAAAATTGCACCTCTATCCACTAGTCTACAACCCATATTCTCGAATTGTCGTAGAACCATTCGAATCCACAAAAAACTCATCCTATTCTACATCCAATGTTCTTATTTTGTTCCTGGAAAAGGCAAAGCAGAGAACAATTATATTACAGAAACATCTAACCAGTTTGTGACAAACCGTTTGTCAGAGAAAGTTGGGAAAGCATTGAAACAACGGATTTCTTACTAAATGCATCATCATCAGTATTTGTTTAATATTTAATTGGATTAATACGAATACGAAGTTTGCCTTGTCACCACAATGGCTTGATGATTGATCATTTGGACGGACTGAGATTTAAAAGTTTAAAATTTAATTTACGTTTTGAAGTCTGTATTTTGTTCTACCTCGATCACCACAACCACTCCCGTTCATGCTGGCATATTGCTGTACAAACAACGGGGATGTTTTTCTTGTAAAATACGCAATTTGCCAAGTTTTTTGTGGGGTGTGGTTGTTTTCCGATGGTTCCCTAAATAAATAGTTAACTACTTATTAGCAACTAGTTATAAGTTGTACGACTCTATATAAAGTCTACCACCCTTCATTAACGCATTTTGGTCATTTTGTGAAACCTCAGAGATTCATGATATGTATTAGTTTCGTACGTAGCACTATGAAATTGTTTAACTAGATTAAATGCCTATATATTTATCCCTCACTGACTTTTGTTATTTCTATTTTTACGTTAATCAAATATTATTCTAGTTTTTTATGTCCATTCAACCATCCTTTCCAGTGTGAATGTTCCGGTATGAATGTAAAAAAGCAACTAAATTGTACAGTAAATTGTACAGTTAATAAAACAATTTTTGCAGACATGGTTTGAAAGAAATTGCTATGAAGAACTAATAATCAGCACTAATAACATGTCGATAATCAGTCTAACTGACCCTAATTTGAATTTTTTTGTAATTTTGTGGTTCATTAATTGATAGCTACATTAAATCTTTGGATATTTTAGCTTTGGTAATTTTCATGAGGACTGTATTCATAGTGGTCGCATATCATTTAAGTGCCGAGCAGTTGTCCTCAGAACTGCTCTGCATTATCGCACGAATTGCCGTTTGCAGTTTTCTACATTAAATAATAAACTAATTAATCATTACTTACTATATTGGCGCACCGTCAAACACCTCACTTTTCGATATTTACATTTGCCATTATTTTCTGCCCCACCAAATTCCCACGCTTACAAGCAACATCATATATCACAATATTTAAGAGACAGTAGGGAGATTATAAACTTAATAGACAATAGTAGTCAATTTAAATCATATCATACTAACAACAACTCATTTACTTAATTGCATTTTGAAGTAGTCCTGAAGTTCTTTTCTGCCTGCACTAAAAAGAAGTAGCATCAAAAAGACTTGCTGGTGCATTTTACTGTTCGGTGTTTTTTTAGTAATTATTTAACAGCGCTTACTTGTCCCACTGTTATGTCTGATGTACAGGTAATGTCTAATTCATAGCATTTGACAAAAGTGTACCACAACTAGTTGTAATAGTTATCTTAACAAATAAATTCCAGGTAGTACATATTGTTATGTTATCCATAGTCATCAGTCACTGAACGTACTTTGTTTTTCAGTACACAACAAATCTAAGCAAAACTAAAAAATACTGACAATATCATCGTAATTAAATATATTGTCACGTCATCATCATTTTCTTCTTGTATATTTAGCACAAAAAAAACTTTGAAATTGTCACGAGAAAATCAGTTCGAGGAAAGTTTCGCAGCTTGCAGTGCACAGCAATTTAGTTTCATGCAACAAACTGAAGACAGAGACGAGTTGACCAGAGTTGGTGATAAGCTTCAAGTTCACAGGGTTCAGGGCACATCTTCAAAGACTATTGGTCGTATCCCACCAACATCTTGTAATGAACAGGAAAAGAAAGAATGCATGAACACATTAACTTAATTTGAAAACAAGGTGTTCTTGTAGTCAGGGATTTAATTATTGTATTATACTCATAATAGCGTCCCAACCAGTGCATCTGACCTTAGGTTCTTTAGTTTATATTTGCATTTGCATTGCTAGACTATCTACATCAAGTTTGTGAAGAATACTTAAGTATTATTAATGGGTGCTGTATTAGCTGCATATCAGACGGATGGTCAGAACTGTTGAAATTCTCAAAAAGATATTGTGGCAGACATAACAAGGCTATTATGTACAATGATATAGATATCATGTTAGCTCTTGAGATTGTTTTTTAAAACTCAATGGGTACAAAAGGTCAAAATGCATCCAGCTTGAAAAATGAAAGAAGAGTTAGGACTGTCCATTTTCCTCCTTGATTATAAGTCCCTGCAGACAACAATAGAAATCCAGACTTCAGATTTTTTCATGCTCATAATTTGGAATTCTAGTTCGTTCACTAAACTAGTAAGAAACAACTACGACAACAGGTTAAATTTCACAGCTGTAAATAAGCATGGAGAGAGAAAGTTAATTGAATTTGAGTGAAAGTAAATCATGCGGGACAGACGCTACCGCCGCAGCCCACCGGTGTGGACAGGCAGAGAAGTTAGTGCAATTGTTTTATACATAGAACAGACTTCACTACTAGAAGATAATAATTCCAAATACTTCAACAAACAATTATATGAAATGAACCTGACACATTTTATAGAATCCAGGGATTCTGTTCATACATAGTTTTATCCTTTTAATAATATGGGAGAGCCCATAAATTTTAGCCTTTTATACACCTACTACCTAACTGACCTCGCAATAATTTGCTTGATTTTTTTTGCATCCTAGTTAAAGGGGGTCATCATCAATTATGAGTCACAACATAGTTAGATGGCGTCAACAAGATGTCGATGGAAATTTGGATTTCCATAAATGGTGGGTTGTTGACTACTGGGGTTTTCAGAGGTGCTGGTAACAGTGAAGTAATTTACGTGGTTATATTGAGACGCGTGTCCATTCATATTCATGGTCCCATTGTTGGGAGCATTGATCTCGGCCATCTTTGTCTTCGCGTACTCTATTCGAATTCCTCCACGGTCGGAGTAGCGCAAAAAGGAGCCTTGAAGCGCCGCCATTGCCTGCGCCGCGCATCGGACGTCCACATATTCCACAAAGGCCACGGGACTACCTCCTTTCGTGTGCAATCGCAGTCTGCTGAAACCAGGAAAGCTGAAAACAAGAAAACATTCAACTTTTATATATGTCTGGTAGTACCACGTCATAATATGACAGGAAAGTCACTGTGCGCCTTGATGTTAGGACCGTTGAAAACTGAGCTGTAATTTGTAGACAGTTTAATAACACGGTGTTTAAGAGCCCTGTGGCTTGGCCCTTTCGAACTCGCAAGAATGTTTGTAACTATGTCATAACATGCTTTTAACTATAGTTAGGGAAAGTGGGACAAATTTGGATACATCGTAATCGGACATAACAATGAAATCAAAGTTGAAAAACGCAGATTTCATCCCGCCCCTCATTTAGAAGTTGAACTTCTGAAGTTCCAATTCTCGAACTATAGTTGACAAGAGGTTTATGGCACGTCGTTATTCGTTCGCCGATCAGTTAAATGTTTATATAATCCAAAGTTACGTAGTTTTGGAAGAACATCTTTTGATCTGTCAAATGAACTTTCTCCCAAAAATTGTGGATTAATGGAGTCAGAGTCGGAGTCGGGCAGTCAGTTCAACAAAACAACATGATCAGTATACCTTGTATTCCATGGTTGAGCCCTGACCATTTATCGCTGACCAAAGAAAATCCATGACATGGGAATATCCATGAGCATCGTTTCTCTGACCAAAGATTTGCAAAAAAAAAGTTTTGCATGAAACAAAGCTGACGATGATGGGTAAAACGACACTTGGCCAAAGAAACGATGGTCAAAGATTTTCTTTGGTCTGGAAACGATTAGTTATATAGATGGTCAGGGATCATCCGCAATTCAATACATCTACTCATTTAAAAAAAGTTTTTAAAACTACTGCTGCAGCCCAAGGAGAAAGACGGAACGCCGTGCAGAGCTTGTAAACTTAGTAAGACTTAAAAGAATGACAAAAATTTTGAGATTTGTAACTACATACATATTGCTTATATTTGTAATGCTTGCTTGAAGGAGTGGGTGCCACTGTTGTGTTTGGGAAGCGCTACACTTGCCCGTGACTTGACCCTGGCCCCGCCCCCGTCCCCTTCATATATGTAATGAGTGAGTGTTTACCTGCCAAAAATATCTTTCAATTCTTGTTCCGTAATGAAGGATCCCAAATTAGCCGCAAAAAGTGTGGAGCAGGGGGCATGACTACCAAGTTGCTGTGAACATGCAGAGACCGGCGATGCCAGGGATGGTGAAGTAGGTAACAAATGGGGTATACTGGCGTGAAGTGCAGGCCCCCCAAGTGTCAACGCTTGCTGTTAAAAAATTTAGACAATGAGCATTGAACTAACTATTGTGGTTCCGTGAGTGACTAATATACGCAACAACGGCTATCAAAGTAAATACTTCTTTAGTTACGAAAGAGGCTCAGGAAGTATATCACAGTAGTTTAGACATTTTCATTTTAGGGGAGAAAATTGTAAGCGGACATGAGACAACGCGTAAAAAAAGATCCTTGAAAAAAGAAAGTTACAATGATGTAAAATTCCAGTGAGGAAAAAGGGGATTTGGATCGCTAGCAATTATCTGATTACGGAAATCAGGTCCAGTTGTAAAATGTGGAAAGTTGTAGACTTTTTTTAGTACAGTGAAAAAGTGAAAGCAAAGTAAGGATTAGCAAGATGGATGAAATTTATTGCGACGCAATACAGTGGAGTAGTTAATATACTGCGGCGTTTGATGAAGTGAAGTTATTTTAAGGTTGGGTGAAAGTACAGTGCTAACCCACTATAACCCCATATAAAAATATACGAATAAATAAATACATTGCAGCTAAAATATAATTCTGGGCGAGTCTCATCAAATTAACCTGTGTTAGGAAAAGTTTGGTAGTTGGCCCCGGAGACTTTTATGCAAAGTTCGTATTTTGGGGTAAGGGATTTCATGACTTGGTTATTTTCATGTGTTTCTGTACAAGTAATCCACTAATTCCAAATCATGGACTTGAGGTCATTGATAACTTTGCTCTTACAACTTTAAATCCTATGAATCCGCATACTACAAATTGTCATGACTTTATAAATTTACCTGATGAGGATGCAAGGCAGGATGCACAAGTGTAGGACCCTGAAGGCCACCCGGTAATTCGCCAGCGGCGGCAGCAGCAGCGGCAGCGGCAGCGGAATGGTTCAGGACCAGCGGTGGCCACAACTCTGGCGCTCCAGTGAAAAATGGTCCTCCCAATGCTGTGGGGACAGATTCCAATATTTGGCATCTCTCTCCAACTTGTGAAAAGAAGCACAACTTACGACCACCCAGCGAGTGCATTATCGTGGGATGTGGAGCTGAAACAGGCGCCTGCTGCTGTTGCTTGGGTTTACTTGCTTTCGTATTGCTTTTTGCAAATTCCAGTCTAATAGTTTGCGGCAAATCGGGGTCGAACTGGACTCCCTGTACATACACAATAAAATAGTTACACATGCAATATCTTAATTTAGGAAAGCAGGAGCATTATTCAATTTACGTATGTGTATATTAAAGGACATTATGTAAAATAGTTGCTATAAGTAAATGGAGCAGGAATTGTTGGACTGTTACCTGAAGCACCTGCTTAGCAGCTTCAGCCTCAGACCTTGTGGTAAAAGTCACGAATCCCACGGGCTAGTAAAATTTCATAAAACACGTTCACTTAGCTTCAAGTGGAATATATTGAATATGCTGGCTACGTAAGTTTACATAGCCAGCAACCATACGAGGAACGTACCGAGGAAGTTTTCCCATTTTTGCTTGTAACCTTTAGTTGCGATCCTTCATATCCCTGCATTGAAAATATAGGAACAAACTTGGTATGCAGGATTTCACTTAATTCTACAAAATATGCAAGAAATTTTGACATACGTCATATCCTCGAAATAGTAGATAAAGCTCGCGTGGTTTTGCGTCCATTGGTAATCCACTAACGAACAATGTTCGTACCTGAAAATTAGACAAAAATGAAAAATGAGTATCTCTGCCAAAAATTGTTAAACACTGTATTACATATGTGCTTGACAAGAAATGTAGAAGCACAGAGACAAAAGTAGCTATTAAATGTCAGACAACTGAAACATCCTTGCATGTACCAACGTATAATGTACATGCACAATTGAAAAGACTCTCGTCACAAAGACTTTCAAAAGTCAACAAATTCCCCAGGTTGCTATTGACATGTTTGCCATATATTTCTTTAACCTTTTATTTTCATACTTGAATCGGCTCTGACATACAATGGAGAGAAATCAGTTAACCAGTGACGAAATTATTCGCAGATAAATTTTATTTTCGATTGCAACCCAATATAAATTGACGGAAAAATTGTCATTTATGGTACAATTTACAATTCCAACTACGCGTATTCGGTGGTAATCAGCAGTCGCTTTAAACAAATTATGGCATTCTATACCAAGTACATGTAAGAAGAAGTCTCATTATGTCTACCAATTATAGCTTATCCACGAGTCTGGCACAAAAACTACCAAATTTTTTACACCTAAAGTGGGACAATACATTAATGGCAAAGTTTGCATAAGCCTACAATAGCAAACAAGTTTGGCCCGAGCATTACAATGTACTGTCATTTTCTCTGCCATGCAACCCATAGGAAGGGAACTTTCTTTTTTTCTGGACCGGAGAAATATTTTCCTTGTCGCATTGTTGACATGTGGTGAGGCATAAGTATTTAGGTCTACATTGAGTTTCAATTTAGCAAGTAGAGTCGTGACGAAATAGCATTTTTAGCTGATTTTGTCGCCCCGTCCCAGGAAAGGCCGATACAACTTTATATTTTATGATGTACAGAATATTTCATGAGATTGTTTGTTATGAACTCGTGTCCATGGGCAACTGTGCTTTGCCAACTTAATTACAATGTTAAGCTTTCAGCTCGTTCTACATTCTAAGTTGAATTGACGAAGGCATGTCCGTCCATTCAATCCTGTACTTTCTCTTCATTGCAATAGATTTTCAATATGTCCGACCATTTCCATGGCTTGGCTGGCTATCCTAATTATTAGCATGTTTATTTTCCCGTTCAATAGAAACGAAAACTTAAGGAATGAGTTTCAATTCACATTTGGTAAACATAAAGTTTGACTAACAATTCAAATAATTATGATGGTCAAAGCGTGTGCGTGTGTGACTATTTTTCTTTCTGCTATCGCGTATAAGGTAAGTTTGTACACCTTCGAAATGTCACCAGCCCCGACGGAGAAGACATTTATGAAATTGTTAATCATGCCATTCCATCCATTCAAGCTATGCATTTTGTACCTGCCCATTAGACAAAACTTAAACTAGAGCACAGTATAATACTCTAATTTTAAGACAGTTTTTAACTTGTTTACAAAAAGGCCACACCCTGAAATAATGCCCTGTCACAGACATCTTACCAGGTTAGTTAAAGGGCGAATAAGTAAGTGCGAGTGAAAATTGAATTTCATAAGATGACTGGCGTGTTGAATTCCCGTTAGGTTTGGGTTTATGGTGGCGATTAATAATGCTCCTTCGTATTGGCTGAGCTACCGCTTCTACCATTTCCTAGTAGTTCGCCATTCGTATATTGAAAAAAATGTGCAAGCTATGTAAATGTATAGTCCCAATTTGAAACAATATCCAAAACGGAAAATCGTGCAGTTATACTTTTGAGTAATGTTGCATCACAAAGTGACATGAATAAATTGGAGCTAAAGCTCAACAAGAAATTCCATACTTCCAAATAAGTTGGGTCCGAAAACTCTGCTACATTTTTATCGATCTTGTAAAAAATTTTAGCTTTACCTGGCAACAACAAACGCCAGCCTCACATCCTACCTTCACCTGTCCACTATTTGTTGTGGTTACTGACTGGTTACTTACACCCGTCGTCCCATATAACTACACCCTAAATTCACAAAGTCTCTTGGACTCTTAGGGGCGGAGTGGTTTCCTTGGTTGGGAGCCATTTCATTTATGTTCTTCTTGGATTACGGTCAATAGCACAACAGAAAACACATAAAACATGCAACAACACGGCATGAAATGCAAAGCTACATTTGAGTTGATCGTCTCAATGCCCGTTTTTCTGGGGCAGCCAACTTCATTTTTTAAAGAAGGGGTGAGGGAGAAAGCAAGAAATTAGGTGCAAACCATCAGCACCCCAGGAAATCGTCGTCGGCAGGTAGCTTCCGAGCATACGGGCATCACATCCTTTTCCTTTTAAGGATGTTGATTCATGTTTCAATTATATTTGAATTAGTAAGGGTAAGGCTATTTCAATGAGTCTCTTAATTTTTGAAGACTGATTTTAACAATAAAAAAGAAAACCATGTCCAATTATATAAAATATTCAACTCAAGTCGATTTGTTGCCTTTATATTCTGACTTTCATTTTTACAACATGTTTTTATAACCTATAATCTTGTCATGGTTAGAAAGAAATGGTAAAATTCTTTATTTATTTTTGGGAAAATGAGAAAAGGAAAGGATTCTTTAGCTCAACGGCTTTAGAGCCTGTAGTCAGTTGTATAAGTGCAACAATAAAGGGTTGGAGAATCTTGAGCGGATGGACGAAGGAACGCGTTTTTGAATAATAAATAACTTTGTTGAATCTTCTTCGAAATGATAAAGGTGTCAGGAACTCAAGAAACTGATCTGCTTTCTACTCCCAGGCATGAAAAATAATGACCAAAAGTTACTGTACCATAAATAAACAGCAAAGAAAATCCTTCACCGGCACAGCAGAAGCCAGGGTTTATATATAAATATGTATAATACAAGGGGCAATTGAAAAAATAGCTAGTGACCATCCACTCACTTCCTGTTTCCAAAATGCAATTGCGAGTGAACCCGACCATAAATTGTGGAAACTACAATTTGGTGTTACATTACTACAGTTTCACGCAAGGTTACTTCAATTGGTCAACTATATCACGGCAGTATACGCTTATATTTGGGATTTTAAATTTTGGGTAGAATTTCATTCTCTCCTGTTCTCAAAAGTTGATTATCACGATGGGATAATATAGCATTACCTTCTGTTTCATGACTTCAATTGAATCCGGGATAATCCTACCTCAGCTTACATTTACCACATTTTATACAAAATACACTATCCTGGAAATCCATTTTTGTCAATTCCAATACGATGGATGTAAAATGTTGAACACTTAAAACCTCACTGAGGTAAAACATCACATTTGCAAGGTAGAGAGTTGTTCAACATTATTCTGTCCTTCACGAAATACACTTTTTCATGATGGATGGTTTGATTGCAAACCAAACAAATTTCGGGAGGTTCATTTGCATAAATTTTATTATGGGTTAATATGGGTGAAATTATGTTGGCGGAAGCGAAACATGAAACTTTGAATGGGGTTTGGGCGTGGTTTCCGTGTTTCCGTCATAGTCTACTGCGATGGGCTTGACAGCTTCCTCTGGGACTTCTACTATGCTCCGATCTGATACCACACATCAAACCATGCACATTTTCTTGTAGCAAAATCATCACCATCCGCCACAAGCATTATCAACGAGGCTGTCAGCCAACTACCTATGAAAAAAGGTAGTCAATACGTACAGAAGCTAATACATGATCCATTCTATCACAATTTCCAATTCCTACCTTACTGCGCCAACCCTTTCGACTGTGGCGACTAGATACGCGCTTAATCGGAAAGAAACACACCCTTTTCATCGCTTTGTCTGACCATGAACAATCCTGATCATTCCAAGTATGAAACACGTGGCAGAGCGTGGTCTTTGGGTTTAAATAAATTTCGACCCATAACAAAGCCCCTTTGATTTTAAATTCTTACTGATGTATTGAATTTTCGGTTAAATATTATACTACGCCATACCACGTTTTTCTCATTTTAAGTAAATTGTGTAACCTAGTAAAATTTAATCCAAGACTGACTTAACATAACTGGAGACCTGAATTAACGCCCCATTGGGATATAAATAAATATGAGTCAAATTGAAGAGCGTTGTCCATAATTCTAGAAACACTCCCTGTTCACAAGCCGAGCCTTACGTATTTCGTTAGCATCATTACATGGCGCATATGGTTGGTGGGACGTCGGGATATTTATGTATATCCAGATCAGGATAGTGTTGGCTAAGCAATGTAAGAGATGCATTGGAAGGGCTGCGTTTATTGACATTAGTCATGCGACAAAGTTAAAAGGATAAATTAACAATGAACGTTACTTTTCCTGCGGTAATGGTGATGTTATTTAATTATTAATTTTCGAATCATATTGGTTACACCATACAATACTAAGAGTTTCAGGGGTCAGGAGTTCAAAATTTAAAAAGTTTGTGTCTTCATCACCTTACTTTCTCTTTTCACAACTCTCTGTACTGATTTTGTTAATTTTTGTCAGGTGAAGGGTGAGCATGAGAAAGAGAGTTGTACAATGCAACGTAGAACTATTGAATTCATCGTTTCATCTCAACTTGAGTATTCAAAATGAATCTATTTCGTTTTAATGCTTCTGCTAAACTTTCTCTGGCATCTCAACCTGAATCCAGCAGTCAACGTCCAGCACAAGTGCCTCGTCTTACTGTCTTGAAAAACAAGACTTCCAGAACTACACTAGCTTTTGGACGACGATTACTTTTACCTGTACCATTTCTACGTTTCTTTGGAAGGAGATACAGAAGCAGTAGCATGATTTTTGCAAGCAACAATTACACTTTATTCTGTTTGGAAGGTACATAGGTAAAGGAATAGATTCGAGTCTTAATGGAACTATATACCTTCTGAGGCTATATAGACTTATTCTATTACTAATGCCATGTTGTGCATAATATGAGCATGTACGTTGTTTTATCTAGTTAATGATTTTTCCTTGGTTTAACCGTATTATTTCTTGTTTCACTGACCAACAGTTGCAAGTGGTTCGGCCTAAAAATTCATTCTGGATTCGTTCTGGTTTCTCTCCCTCTCACTTTCTTAAAGACTGGAGATGGAATTGGATAAGGAGGAAAAGTCACGAAGTATGGAAAGGAATCCGGCATATTCTACCCATTCATTTCGTTTTTCGCCATGCTTGTGTGTGATGTTCGTTTCATTTTCATTTCTTCTTGGTTCGTTCATCAATGTCTGACTGGAACTGAGGAAGCACTCTCCTCTGTAACGTGCTTCCACCTCAATTTTTGGCTTTATTCTGATTTATTCAATTTTTTAGATACTTCTGTCCGTAATTCTCCGTTCAATTCTCTGCCTTCATGCCCTCGTTCGTTAATAATTTAGTGGATAAGCCCCCATTCACCCGCAACCTTCTCTCTCATCTCAGTCACTCACTCCTGCTCGCCTTCTCACCCAAACCCGAATTTACTCATCCAACCAGAAAACTTCTTTTCGTCCTATCCAACCATCTAACGCAACTAGATGTTCGTCCCACTATTTCCTAAGAGAAGAAGTGGTGTTAGAAGCCATTCCAACAAGATGGAATGGAATGGAATAGAATCACTAATTCTTAAGATTAGGGAAAATTCTTTCTATGACCACTAAAACTGAAAAAAATATATTCATGGTAAATCACGGAGATATAGCAAGATCCCATCCAGCACTTCCCAAGTCCGGTCAAAAATGTGAAATTATTCTGCTGTATTCTGCTCTAGTCCTGAATTTAAGTCATCGTGCTTTCTCCTTTCTTAAAGGCTGAGTTATATAATGCAAGTAAGTTGGAAAAGATATCGTGTTGATTCCTAACCTTTATCAGTTATTAGCTGTATAAGTGTCTTATTGCCTTGCCTGTCGGCATGACTTTGCCGAGGTTCTTACTACCTGGCACCATCCAAGTAAATTTTCTTCAACAATTATATTTCTGTAATATGAGGAGCTTGGCAGTCTTGTTGTTTGGAGACGTAATGCAATTGGTTGTTCTTGATTGAATGCCTGCGTGTGACGTACTGAGTCGTTTAGATTTAGCCCATCCAAGATTTCATAGTCATGTAAATAGCCAACTGTGTAATTTTACTGAAACTGAAACTCGAATGTCTGAATATACCTACATAATTGGTTGGGCACTGTGTGCAGTAATTGGAGTCCGTCAGCAATGCATGTATATCTAATCTCCCATGCACGGAAAATGGATACCAAGCCAATAAAAGGATATTCATTAAACTGATGGACAGATAGGTGGAAAGTCACTGTATCACTGCAATTCAATTTTCCATGCTTTGCATCCAATTTCCCAAGTTATTTTCTGCTCGTCTACTATGAAAATAACTGCAGTTAGCGCAGTATATATGTACATATATAAGTACAAGCTCAACAAACACAACAAATGGGTTGAACCAAATTTCAATGAGAGCAGCATTAGCAGAATGAAACTAAGGTGAGTTAGTTGAGAATGTTGGACCAGTCAGCGGAACTTCGATTGGATTCCCTTCGGTACACATTATGATGTTCCTTTTATTTTTTCTTCATCTTTCCTCTCAGTTCCCTCATTGTCTGTTTATCTACATACCTGACAAAGCATCCGTAATTACTCGGGTAGCCTTTTTAAATCATTGTCAGGTCATAATGCATGCACTCTCCATAGTGCATGAAAAGTCTCATATAAAAGGAACATGCAGGTTTTTAAAAGGAATGTCATAACGTGACATATAATTCGTCCAACTTTTATCAACAAAACCAACCTGCTCTCAAACCTCGGTATTCATTTAAAAAAATTAAATTGTATTCCTAGTATGGAATAGCATTCACTTAACTTAAAGGTTTACCTTTCTTCTCTCAGGATATGCAATTTAAAATGAAAACAAGAATCCAGCTGCAATTCTTACACAATTAAGGGAGAAGCTTGGAAACGGATAATAATTGGGAAAATGGGTTGACCTTTTATTTCATTTTTGCTTAATTACTTTTATGATTTTCGCTACTCGTAGACAAACTAAATAAGACACAAACGCACAGTAGGATTAAGATACAAAAAATCTGTTCGCCTTGCTATGTAGTTTGGCAAATATATCCAATAATTTTTTTAGTTTTGCAAAAGCAGAAAATCAAAATTGAATTGGGTTTTATACTCTGCAGGAATTTGGTAATAATTAAAACATAGAACTCAAATTAAATTTAAAAGCCCAGATTCTTACCTCTTCTTCTCCAGCAGCCGTATTAACGGAGTCCATGCTCTGACTTAAAGCACTGGGGGTGTCCATTTCAAATATTCCAAGTGATCACAGGATATAAACCGATTTCCTAGAATTAATTAAATCAGACTATTTTAGAATTGAATTCTGTCTGAAACCAATACCTTATATCTATTAGGTTTAATTTATAATTAAGCGATAAAACCAGTAAAATGATAGCAAATGTTGTGTCATGTGGAATTTACGTATTTATGCATAATGTTGCATTTTTGAACAGTTTGAAGAGTATGGAAAGCTCATGTATGTGATGAACCTTTAAATTTTCACTCCTGCATTCGAATATATCTCCGTCCTCAATAATCAATTGAAGGACATTTCGTCGTTGGACATGAATTGGATTGATTTGAAAGGGAAGGACTCAATTCTCATGACAAAGTAGTTATTGATTTCATCGAGTAAATGTCTACTCAAGGAATAAAGGAAATAAAATAGGTAGAAGCAGGCAGCCAGGCATGCAAGGAATAATAGCAAATTCAAAAATGCAGAACAGTCTAAACATTTGCTCATCTCCGGGTTTTCTTTCCTTCCTTCTCCTTGTCACTAGTTTTCCCTTTCTGACATTACGACCTCCACCAAATACACACATACCTTTCTACTGTTCTCTAAGGACACTCACGACACGACCTAATCACAAGTTTATGATGTACTGACTACCAAGGCGGCGACAAAATACAATACACTACAGCACCCTAAACTACAAACAACTTAGGCCAAGAAATGAACTCAAGTTTTCAAACCTTTGAGCAACAAAATCAAACAACAAAAACGACTGGTTGGTGGGCTGTCGCTATCGATAATAAATGTAAGCTTATCGATTTGCAACAAAAAACTTTACATCACAAGTTATGAAAGAGTTTTAATGGGCGAGGTGGACGTAAAGGGAAAGGAAAGACTCTAGTTTGCTTCAAGTAAAGAATGTACATGGTTACGTAGGACGGCGGATGACTATAATTTTGCACCACATAAAGGAGAAAGGTGAAGAGAAAGAAGAACAGAGAAAATAAGCGGTCTGTTAGTCTAGCTATCCATCTTCGCCATCCAACAACCTAAACGGCCAGCCCAGACTAGTTGACTAATACTTTCCTTAATTCGCTTAACCAGTTAACAGACTGGAAATAACTGAGTGAGCTTATCACTTGTCGGTTTAATTGAATGGATGGCATGGCGTAATAGTTTATTTGTTTGTTAGCTTGGTATTATTTCTTCCTTAATGCCTTGCTAAAGTAGGAGCCTTGCTCCTCTCAAGTTTATTTTATGACATTTGTCTACCGTTTCTTTTCATGCACTCGTACTCCTCCTGGCTGAGTCCCTATTGTGTACTGAATACCGTTGCTAAACTCTAACCTAACACCCACATACATACACAAGTACAAGCATCGTGATCCTCACTTCCACGCCCCAACAAAGTTGTGCGTATTCTGTAAATGAATCGATAGTGGAAGCCGTGTGGAGACTAACCTGCTCTTTTCTAATTCGCTAATTGATTGTTAATATCAAATTAATCATCGTAAAAGGCTTGATTATTCAAACTAACAATTTCTAGCAGCTAGGGGAACAGTAAACCTGTCACGATTTTCACCTAAATGGCACATTTCCTGCTTTTAAAATGAGACATTTTTTCAAAAATTTTGTCATTGCTCATGTCATACATGTGTAGTAGAATAAGTACATTACTAGGAACTATGAAATGCATCAATTCCATAAAATATTTACTTACTGCAAAACTAACTAATCCCATCTCTTCCAAGTCAGGACTTTAACGTAATGAGACTCTTGGACGACTGAGATAAGATTCAAACCTAAGGTCAACTACTAGCATTAATGTGCTACACGCATTACACCCGAAGAAAGGGCATTGTCCAATAATTATTCTGCCATAATGAAGATGAACTTTAATTTAGATTGGGTTGGAAATTACTGCTACAGGGCTCACCAGAGCGGAAGAAAGGATGCATTAAAATAAAACGATACAGAAAGAAAGATGCAGCGGGTTAGATTTAGATGTTGATCTCATCCCTGTAAAATATATGAGTTGAGGTGATAACCATGCAATGAGCAAATGAATAAGAAAATCTAGTTTGCAAAGAAATATACCAAGATTAAAACCCACATTAAGGAAAAGTAAAAAAAAATTGCCCCATTCTACGCTAGGGTGACCACAGGAGTTTAAATACGTACAAAAAAAGTTTCTACTCTAAATCCATCCATCCACTCTGGTTTTTAAGTTGAAGGGAAGAACAACCCCAACCAATAACGAAGGGAAGTCACTCGTTCTCTCATCTCTTCTTGAGTGGATGGATTAGGAAAGGTGTGTTGCTTTTGCCACGCGACTGGCGTTTGCCAAATGGCATTGTTTTTTGTAGCATCTCATGTAAAAAAGTAATGTGGTTTAATGTTGTGCAGGCTGCGTTGTTTTCTGACTTGACTTGGCTGAAGAACCTTAAGATTGGATTGTAGTGGAGCACCTGGCCCGGTTAATTCGGCGGAAATGAGACTTCTTTCATATCTTTGTATTCTATCTATATTTATTTTTATTATAGGGCAACGTCCACAAGCCTTCTTTTTTAACTTTATTTTGTTTTATACTAAATTATCAATTCACAACGGCATGACCGAAGGACCTGGCTTAGCCTAGCCTAACTGGCACCTTCAACCCAAACTCAACCCTTTGTTTCATGAAAAAAAATAAGAAAAACCGCTGTTGTCTTCTTCCTTCCTCTCATTCATTCAAAAGTTTCAAAGTAATTTCCCTTCCGTTTCATTTCCATACATGCAATGATGCACTGCTAACTTCATTATGCAGCTTAATTCAGACCAATAAAATAAATTAAGGTGTGAATGAGTAGATTTTTACATGTCCTAATCTCTGCTTTCCAGCTACATAATAAGCAATTGTTTACCCAAGATGTTTACACAAGAAATCTTCTGTATATAGCTATGAATGTTCATCAAATGCAAAAGTTGAAAAAAATGCAAAAATTAATGGCATTATTCTTTACGTAGAAGGAAACAAATGAATTGGCGACATACCCGCAAAATTCAGCTTAGATTTGAAGTTAAGTGATGGAGTGACGAAGTAGTACAATGATGTCAAGATTGGTTGGCTCGATATTTTCTGAGAATTTCCCAAATCTTTGAATGCAAGATAATGTGACTTGACGTTGATCCTGATAAGTTGGATGTCGTCCGTCAATAACAATTAAATAGTTTCTTTTTTTCTGACACTTAATTTTTAAATTATTTTTTATATTTTTAGTTTTTGGGCGTCTTCTTTTACGACAAGAAGATCAGTATTATAATTTTACGTTTCAATAGGTATATTGGAGATGATATGCTCGTTCCGTATGAGGCACGGTGGGTTTCTTTCACTACGTATTTATTAACACATATCAAAAGTTATGGATTTGTTTAATTTGAACTGGGTCTAGTTTTATATCTTTAGATTCCTGTTCAATCAATGCAACATTTTGAGAGTTTTTTTGGTTGGTGTGGTTTGCATTAATTTGAACTTTTTCTCAATTTTATTTTGTGTAATTGCAGAATAAGGCAAAATCAGGATACTCTTTCAGCAATTCCAGTAATCCATCCAACAATCCAACTCGGGTCAATTCAAGTTGAGAAAGTTCTGCTGGTGTGGATTTGTATTAATAGATATTTGTCTGTATTTCTTGATTTGTTCAATCTGATTTGATTTGATGATATGGTGAAGAAGGCAAATGGTTCACAAAGGATGAAGACGTTGACTTAATGTCTAATTCTGGATGGGTAGCATGATATGTTTGGTGGTCTTCGTCCTCTTCAGTAATTGGAATCGATTAGTTGCAAATCGATATAATTTGGTTTTGCACACGATATTTGTCTGTAATAAATAGCAATCTTTCTCTCATTTGAGAAGAAATTTGCAAAAAGTTCCTCCCTGACCGGATGTAGGAATGCGTATGTATCTATCACGATACTGCATAAATGGAGAATTGGCGTAGCAGGACAAATTTACAGTCCAATCTCTTTATGCCTCGTTCGTGGTTTGGTTAAATGTATTGCTACTTGTCCAACTAGTATACTTCAACTTCACTTTGCGCTAGTATCAATACAGCTAAACGTCTCAAACCCAACTGCAAAATAGTCTTGCTCCCATCAACAACTTGGTGTAAGTACAAGTTACAAAAACTCTGCCCGTCAGTCACCTAACCCCTAAAACTCATTAAAGTGCACCAAAGCAGTACACAAAAGTTTTATTGTTGGTTTTGTGTATTAAGGTGGGTGAGACTATGTTTTATTTCTTGTGTTAACTTTGAAGAAACTAATTCCCGATTTCTTCCTCTACTTAGAAGAAAGACTTTGCAAAATATAACCGAGACGACTTAAAAAGGGCAAGGTTCACTCAGCGATGGTGGGTTTTGTAGTAACAAGACTATCTTTTTGGTGGGGGTTACAGATGTGTACCCTGCAGAAATTACTGATGGTTGATGATGATGGTTGCCTGGTTAGTTGGTGAGTGAGCAAGACTCCCTAGTTTGAGGGCCGATAAAAGTAAAGCGGAAGTTGTGGACAGGTGATGGCTGGTTGGATATTTGACTGGATGATGTGCTCCTGTGTCGGTGAACCAGAGGTAAATGGTGGAGAAGATTGGAGCAGTTGTTGGATGGAAAACTATCCTGGGTTGTAATAAGTTGAATTCAAATTTTGTGCCTGGTAGCTGGCTGACTGATCAATCCACCGTGCACTAACTTATATTGTGGAGTAACAACCAACCTGAAGGAACACGAGTCAACCTTTCTCCGTCCATCCACGCTTGCCCAGCTCAGGTTTGGAGTTTGGAGAGAGTTAACTTTCCCCCACACCCGATGGATGGTGTAGTATCCAGTGTCACCCTTTCCAATGCTCTCTCCCTCCGAAAAAAGAGAGCCTCCACCCACGCCATCACTTGGAAATACGTGTTTCCAGCCCATACCTTCAACGTCCCTTCGGTAGTCCTTCAAAAGCTTCTTTGGTCACTCTGAAGATGACAAGTTACAAAATATGAAGAAAATTAAGTAGGACGAGAAATGTGGAGGGTACAATTTGCCACCTTGATCATTTCACTGAGTCGAACCACCTTTATAGTTTACCTTGCTTTTCGTACTCTACCATTTGCTATTCTTCTTTGGTATTTGTTATGGGAGAAGGGCACAGGAACAGAGTTCTTTCCCTCTGTTCCATGTTCATGTTCGTGTCTCATTCCAGTGCATTATCAAGATTGAAAGTTTTTCATGATGAATGGAATGTAATGGCGTTTCTCTACTGAAAATATTCGCAAAGTCGGATTATTCAACTATTGTCCTGCTTGGTCTTGTTTAGTCGACTTGAATCCATTCTGACCAACGAGTAACTAATCATGCCGATGCCATGCTATCATACCACACCACGCCAATATCTGTAATAACACCACGTCGTTCCCGTAAAACTTTCACTGCTCGGTTAGACAATAAACCCGACCTGAAGGGAGAAAAGAGCATGCAATTCCACCTTGGCACAGTAATGATTAGATTAAGTTGTTATAGTCTCTAAAAATCAACAATACAAACTTTAGTACGCATCCATAATCTATGAAATGTACGAAACAGTTTCCATTCACAATTAATCAAATTCCTACATTCCCACATTTGCTGGGATTAATTTTAAATTACGAATTAGTTTTGATAAAACTGGAAAATTTCAATTCTCCTTGTGGCATTAATGGAAACAAATGAAAAAACGACATGAGCCAAAATAAAAATGTGAGTGGGTTAAATATTACATGGTTCCCAACGAAATATTTTTTTGTTTGGTTTGTAACCTGATCTCGGCAGGGGACTGTCTGATAGCCTGAACTCTGAACTAGAGAAAACTAAACCGCTACTAACGGAATAACCGGAGGGTGAAACGACGTTCAGGACCCGATTCCCTTGAGGGAATGAGTTCAGAGGTCACCGGCGGTAAAAAAAAATCATTACACAGATTAATTATTTTGACCCTTCACTTCTTGAGGTCAGGTTGTGCACATGTCCTCTCGAAGTAAAAACGAAAGTTGTTAAAAAGGTTTTCACGTAAAGAGACCAAGGGTCAAATTAGAGACTGTTACAAAGTTTCACAAAGATCCGTAAAAGCGTTCTCGAGTTATAGAGAGGGCGGAAAAGTAGACAGACAGACGGACATAACGATCTTATTTATATAGGGGAACCTTAGTAATACCATGGATGCTATGTCGTCTAATGTTTTATTGTTTACCCGTCTACCCCTCTTATTCCTTCCATGAAATGTATCATCCATTCGACTCTACCTACATATTACTTTCTTTGATTTTTTTGAGGAAAATTCTCGATAAATATTTATTCATCTCCATCGTTTCCAAGAAATACTCGATAAAGTAGCCGCGCAAGCTAAGCAAATTTAAGCACAATTTCATCCCGAGTATGGAATGCAATTTAATTTCAGTCACTGACGCATTTATTTATTTGCTTCGTTTTAAGGGCGGCCATTAAATTCGTTATGAATGAAAATGAACTGGAACCATAGCATGAGTTAAACTTCAGATAACGCATGATAGGAAAAGAGTACCTACATAATGATAATATGCAATAAACAGGAGGGCAGGAAAGCTACATCCTTGCCGGATGACAGGTGCTACTTACTACCTCTGCATTGAGACGTGATATTTTAAGGGTCTGTCCAAATAATCACCTCAGGGCAACCCTGTTCCTTTTCCGCAATTGAACCACAAAACGGAACTGCAATGTCCTACGAACTAACTGCCCTGTGTTTTTTTGTATTAGCTAAACTAAATGCAATTGAGTCAGCATGAATTTAAAATGCTGTCCTATTCCCTACCCCTGCTTAGTCATTTAAGCAGTTTTATGACGTGAGGTAACCTTGGTCGGAAATATGGAAACACTTAAATTATAGCGTGAGGGGAGACACTCTCACTTGCCTTAACGGTCTTTCCTTTTAATGAGAGTAAATATATTATAATGCAGGGCGAGATGGGCTAAATTAAATTCCATGTTTTTACCGTTTTGCTGGACAACTCTTTAAAAATGTTTGATAGATAAGTTCATGTTTATATTTGAAGTTTATGGTCGTATTTATAGTGTAATATTTTTTCTCATTTTCACTTTTTAATGAAATCTGCTAACGTAACTTCCGTTCGGATCATGCTTCAAGGTAGATATTGTGATAGGCATCGACTTTAACGGCAGTAGATATACTGTTGACTGGAGTAGATGGATAAAATGTGTTTTACAGATACGGTTTTTATTGCCACATATTTTATTTGTGGCGACTACTGCCTGCAAAGGGAGATACAAAGCATGCAATAAAATGACCACAACAATTTTTAACAAGGATTTTGGTCAACAGTTTCCGGGCTCATTTCCAGATAACAATTTCCTCTAACAAAGCCACTGCATTGAAGCAAGTTTAAAATGTACTGCATGTTTTTTTGGGCCTCATTATAGTTTGATGTTGAATGACTCTTCTCTGTAAACAAGTATCTCTGGAATAAAATGGCAACAAGTATGGAGCAAAATAAATGTGAATTTCGTTGTGCAGAAATTACCACAGGATAACTCAAACTAACCAATATGTTCACTAAAACGGCATTATCTCATTTTTTATATAGGTTTATTCAGTATAGACTATTTAAAGAATGACTCCATATCACATCCATCACAAATAATATCATATAAGTTAATACATGGTAAGGTAATTAATAAAATTAATTTAATCCACTATTGACAACTACAAGAATCGTTTCATCCGTACAACAATTAAAATGTTTTTCTTAAAGAAAGACTTGAGACAGCTCTAGTAGTAATATGGTTGCAAAGAGTCACACTTGTTATGACAAGGAAAATCTCATTTCCCCACAATTAGAGTTATCTATTGGCGACATACAATCAGTTGTGGCGTCATGATGCTAAAAATACTGCCAGATTTATAATTCTTATCAAAACTAAGATTTTCTGCATATTGGCTACAATGGCTTAATTAGAAATTTAGCAATTGATTTCCTGCTTCTGCTACGCTCAAGAGTTCATACAACTTTAGGAAATTGCGCCATGGCAGTAATATATTTTTTTCATAAAATTTTCATTTTTTATTATTATTAATGGTCTCTACTTGTAGGGTTTTGTGTGGCTAATTAAAAGACCTCAGGACTGATTTTGTATGGTTATCTTTGATAAAGTTGGGACTTGTTATAGTTTGATGTGAGTGATGAAGTAATTGAATAGTGGTCTTCAGTCAATTGAATGGAAACGAAAAATTGCCCGTCCTTGAATTTCTGAATTACACAATTTCCTAATCACCTCTTTTGCTTCGGAGGCCGGATAAACGGTGTGCGGAGGGGGTTGCAGCTTTGAACCGGAAGAAAAAATCATGGTTATAATAAGTAAATTATGCAAACCCGGAATTCATTTACATTTGCATTTTCTTGATAACATCAACCTCATAAACTGCAGCTGGCCTTCTAAAAGGCCATGTGTCTTTCTATTTCATTTACCTGCCCAGATGACACCAATTCAACTAATTCTCGGAGTTGTTCCAAAGACCCAAGATCCACAGGTTTTATTGTTTGTTGAAGTTCTTCCGCACGCCGACTGAATTTGGGAAGAAGTCGATCCGAAACTTCAGAACTGATTAGAACAATACCTCCCTGCAAAAATTGAGTTATAAAATATGACACACGATCCAATGGTGGAAAAAGTTGCATTCAAGACTGCTGAAAAATTAGTTGTCTACCTTGCTGAGACATTGTAGAGAACGATGGAGACTTCTTGACGTGGTTCCAAAATCAATCACGATATTTACCTCTCCCTCACAGGCGTCTTTGGTTCGCTCAATTAGTGTTTTTTCGTAGCAGTCTTCATTCCATTGTACAACACTGACACTGAAATCAAAGTATAATAAAATTACCACCAATAAAATTCATTTACATTCCTTAATTATGGACATTCTACCCAAATGTTGAGATCAAATAAATTAGTCTCACGTACTCAGCAGCCTCTTTGGCTAGGAGAATGCCTTCGTCCCTCAAACTAGCGACGACAAGAAGGAGTCGATCTTGAACATCTTTTAAATAGTACTTTGCAAGACGAAGAGCCCACAATGCTAGGCCTCCGGTTCCAACCAGCAAAACTTTCACTTTCTCTGAAATACGCGATTACAGTAATATGAATTTTTGCATGTATAATGTTTTTTTCCGTTCCCATTCTATGAAATCAACAATACCAGAATTTCCTTGCTCTTCAAGAATTTTTAAAATATGTTCTCTGGCAACTTGAATTGTATTCATGGCCCACAGAGCACCAGTTGGAAGCATTGCAGCAACGCTTAGTGGCATGCTGTTAGGGACTTTGACTAAAAATTTTAATTGAGGAACCGTCATGTACTCTGCATACCTGCGAGGATAAAATTAAATTAGCCCGTGAATTTCTGGCCAAATTTCTTTACAAGTAAATAAAGACGAAAAAGGATAGTTAAACTCACCCATGAGGCACACCTTCATAAGGATAAACTATGACTTTGTCCCCAATATTTAAGGTATTATCTAGGCCAACTTCAACCCCCAATGCTTCCACCGTTCCAGCCACCTGTAGTTCGGGATAAAACATATCAAATAAAAATATACTTTATTGTCACACCCCTTCCGCTCGTCCATAAAGATAGAAGTTTTCCTACCTCATAACCTGGGAATAGAGCAGCATCCCTAACGCCATATGCCGGATTGCAGACATTCCCTGATCCTCCAGAACTACACATTGTGGACACATCTCCACTGAGGCTTCCGGAACTAGGCATGCTGGTTATTGACGACTGCGAATTGGTTCGTCGTGAGTAGCAAGCCCCAGCACATTCCACCTGTAGTAATTCAGTTTAAAAAAAATTAATATCAAAGAAATTTTGATAGTTTTAGTGAACTACTTGCAACTATTTCCAAAAAAATAACTTACGCGGACCCTAGCCCCACATGCAGGGACATCAGGGACGGGGACGTCAAAACTGAAGACGCAGTCCTTCACCAAGGGACTAGGACTTTCAATACTCACTTGTCTGCACAATTTGTTCATATTGGGTGCGGATGCACTTGGCATACTATTCACCCGTTCCCTGGTCATTGTTCAAAAAATTGTTAAGGTTTTTATTCGTTGTACTGCAGTAAATCTCAAACTTTTTCAATATTTAAAATTAAAAGGTGCAGGTATTTGTGAGTTAAATGTTCTTGTCTCAGCGTTGCATCGGTATTAAATAAGTTGGCTTGAAGCAACCACATTTATTATCATGAGATCTGGGAGGCAATTGGGTAACATTACTTTTTCCAGTAATATGTGCTTATTGTCTATTTGAGTTAGCATAAACCATTGTGTGGAATTGAACAAAAACTGTACCAGATTTAATTCAAATATAATGTCACCTTGTCCATACTAAAAGGTTGACAACAAGAAAGGTTTGGTTAAAACGTGATCAACATTTAATCACAATCATTAATAAACATAAAGAATTATCTTTCTTTTCCTTGTTAAAAGATAACAAATTGACTGACATTGATGAGCATGGCCGAATGGAAAGGTCCTTTCAATTGACTGACAAATATAAAGCTACCACCGCCAAGTAGATAGATAGATATTTGACAATGAGCAAACAACATTTACATGTTAAAAGAGAAATACGATAAGTGATGGAGGATGAAATATAGCATTTAACGCATGTCCAACTCGTGCACTTTAATCATGCATTTAACTAGTTTCTGATGGGTAAAATTGAGCAAGGGCCTTGACCGTGGAACTAAAGCTATTCTTAGATAATAAAGAAATAAAATAATATTTAATATATTTTAGCAAAATTATAAAAAAACAATCTATTAATAATGAATTAAAATATACTACTTTAAGTCTATGCGTTTATATTTATTACCTGATGAGTAAAGATGTTTGTGGCTGAGTGACCACCTCTTGTCGTTAATTTGAAACCGTGGAGCACAACAGAATAAAAATAATATACGCCCCGGTAAGCAAATGTCAAAGTAATTTCCCCTGCCTAACTACAGTTTTACCGTATTAAATATAACAAATCACTACTAAAAATATACACTAATGTAGCTTCGACACCTTTTCTGTTTAAATGGCTTATTGTTTAAATAAGTATCTAAATACGGCTGTATCGTATTTACACGTAATGCAAAAACAATTTATGCAGCAAGGGTGAATAGTATTGATATTACCGTGATTTGTTTTCCATTTCTTTTTCACTTTGCACCAATAAGGATTTATAGTTGCAGGATTTCTGGGTACGACGCTCACCTCTCCTGAATCTCGTTTAATTACGTATACAAAATTACCAAAAGATTCCTACTTTAGTAAAATAATTCAGATGTATGCAGTTTGATTTGATCTCCTTGAATATTTCAGAATAATTTTACAAGACCAGTCTTAAACTAGTATGTACTTTGTTCAGAAAACTGTGAAATCAGGAAATGAATCTACTTTAACTCGCAACTGACGAATTACGGTATTGAGGACACTTCAAAGGAGTTAAAACCAGTTAAGTACCAGATGAGGAGTGCGTTCTATTTGGATACAAATGTAGCAACAAGAAAGAAAGAACAGGCGAATTTCACTCTCTCAACTCGTGTCCACATCGATCCGTTTTCTTCGTAACCGAAAACAAGCTCAGAACTTCATTGCACAGAGAAAGTGGACGGAGAATAGTTCGGGCAGATGTTGTAGTAAAACCAACTAATGGGCTTTCTCTGCGTAGAGAGAAAGCTAAACCTGACTCGGGGCTAGTTTTCCCTCGAATGATTTAAGAAACCTTTCCTCAGTTTCAGGCAAAATCTTTCACCAGGCCGTGAATGGAATTAGCGTATAAGGAAGCTGGACCAATTCTTATAGTTGTTGTGGATAAGTCTTAAAATTGTCGTCAATTATCTGTACAGTGGTGGTTGTGACATGAAAAATAATATTTTTCAATAAAGATGGTCACACCAAGTTAAGATTGTAGTTTCCCATATAAGCATTCATCTCATTTCATAATTGACAACCTCAGAATTGGCACTGTAAAAACTCTGATATTGTACGGAGTTGTTTTTTTCATTTAGAATATGTGTACTCAAACATTTTATATTTTTTTCATGTTACNAGAATTGGCACTGTAAAAACTCTGATATTGTACGGAGTTGTTTTTTTCATTTAGAATATGTGTACTCAAACATTTTATATTTTTTTCATGTTACCGGCGTACATTTTATTCCCCAACGTATTTATTTAGAAAATGCAATAAATAATTCAGATTGAGTCAAGTTTCACTCAAATTCTCGGTTTATTTACAATGTTTTTGGCGAAAGCATGACTCACTCTTACTCGCACACCCCCACTGTAAGGTTTTTAAAATACAGTCCAAATTCACGTACACACGTCCTTTCAAAGAAAAAAGTCAGACATCCGAGGCGGACAAGGGATTAATGTAAAGATCCCGTTGAAATTATCCCAAATTCTACTCTTTAAAATGTACGACCATTTCTTAGATGAATTAGGAATACGAGAGAGCTAAGGATGATTTCTGCATTTTATTCACGTTTGTTATTACCTATACATAATCCGTAAAACAATGGAATATTGTGGGCTAATAAGCTTCACGTAAAATATTTGCAGCTTTGGATTAATTACTTTTTAAATTAACAGATAATAGAGTTTGGGTTCATTTGTACAGATTCAAAGACGACTGGTCAAGACAGTTAGTTGGAAGAAAAGATTAAGGACAAAATTTAATTTGAAATCAGTACAACCCACACAATGACTTGGAGAGTGACCATCCTACGATAACGGAGACCCATGGCATTATTATACATGAGTCGTAATTGGTGTCGTTAGATATTTTCAAAAAATTTCATTTTCGTTCCACCTTAAGCAGTTTACAAAACTTAAATTTCATGAATGAATTTTGTTTTGCACGAATGTCAGATGAGACCTTCCTTGCAGAACTCTGTTAAGCCCTTACAATTTTTCTGAAAAAAAAAATAGGTGTATTTACCATCATAAAAGTATATAGGAGTTGGAATTGGTTCCGCCAACTAACGTGCTTTTATATAAAAAAAAATTTGTAAACATAAAATAAAATCGTTCAATGGACATGGTCCCACGACTCCCACCCTAGAAAAACACTTTATCCTGTGAGTTATTTCATTTGGAAATAAATTCAGTAGGACACATCAGTTTTTTCTGAATCGATGAGGGAGTGACAGAGTCAAAAAAGTTTGAAAATGTATTCTTGACTGCATTAGATTTACAAAGATTTATAAAGCGGCAGTACTTTCTTAGTACAAGGTGAACTAATGCCCGTAGATCTTATGGTTTACCATTCTTTTTTATTAAATTTGAAGGCATTTGCAATTCAATTTTTCTTATTCTGTAGACATATTTAATACCAAATTCAACGAAATCATCCTTACGCTTGTTCTATTGCATAAACAGTTAATTCTGACGAGGGCGTGGGAAGAGGAGATGCATATCGTAATTTTAATTTAAGCCAACACAAACAACGACAGATGTATAATTGCGGCAACCCCATGATGTAAGTAGGGAAGAAACAAATCAATCAGTCGGATTAAGCTGCTTATCACACATGTCCCTTGTTCCATGTCTTTAGGATGGATGTACGTATGTAGATAAGGAAATGCGACATATCTCATGGCTTTAGTCGGCAACTTTTTTGAAATACACCCCCCTTGCTAATGGTCATGTTATGTAAATGTAATAAGTTGATGCAAATTGAGGTAAGCCGGTAAAGTACGCAAGCATATTGGGAACTTACATGGAATCTGGTTTATAGTGTAGGACATGAGATCCACCAACGCAATTTGACTTTCGGAAATGTTTTTCTTTCACATGGACTAAAAAGGTATTGTTGATCTGGAGCCCAGTTTCTAGAATAACATATAAAAATATTTGCAGTGACATGCTCTTCCAGGTCATACACTATTTGAGCACTCAGGTCATCATAGGTTTCCAAACTCGGAGGGACAGTTTGTTACCACATGTATGCATCATACACCGATTTTTACCCTATCTACCCAGATATCTGTACCGTACTTTACCCGCATGACGCTATTGATGCTGGACGGTAAAGGTAAAACCACACAAAAAGCTGTTGCCACTGGTAGAAAAGTATAAAAGGACAGGACGGATGCTAGTCTGGTCGCCAGAGGACGACGAAGCAGATTTGTTGTATAAAGCAAAAAGGTCTGCTTATTGTTCTAAAGTAGATTCAATATATTCGACCGAAACCCATACATTTCTTGACTTGACGCAAAAGCTGAAAAATTTGTGAACGCTATTAAATCTTATTTCAACTTATTTCAAATATCAAACCAAAAAAGGGTAAAAGCAATCGGAAAGAAATCAGGTTAGGCATTTGTTTCCACTTATTTCAAAATTGTGTGGAGGTGTGCGAGACAAAGTATTTAATGTATTAAAAAATTATTGGATTTTCAGAATGCGTAACATGATTGCGTGGACCCTGATTTTGGTTTTTGGCTCCGCATTTTTTGTGGAAGCCAATGGAACACCAGCCACAATGATGCTCCCAGAAGACGATATTCCAGTAATGTCTTCCAGTTTTGAAATTGATGGAAAACCTGCTCGGCCTCGATTGTTTCAATCACCGGAGCAAATTCGTATGTATTTAGAAACTTTGGGGAAGTATTACAACTCCCAAAATCGAAATAGGTAAAAATATTAAAATTAATGAAGACACATTTTTTTTGCTTTCATTAAGAAGCTTGATTTGATTTGCTATTTTTTTCAGGTTCGGAAAACGGAGTGGGCCTAGACATGTTCTGCAATACAAAGACCCCTTTGAAGTTAAAGGCTCTCCTGATTACGACCTTAGAATTCCTTTGTAGATTTTGACAATCTACATAAGTTCGTGCATAATGCGCACTTTGTGAAATGTCCAAGGTTTTGATGTGAAACAAAAATAAAATAAGGAATACAGAAAAATTCTTCAACACTACTAATTTTGGGCTAGGGAAGTTTAAAAAATAATCAATATTTTATAATGAAGTTGCACATTGCACTGCATTAATTTTAATATGACGAGTAACCGCAGGATATGGTTATAGCTCTGCTATTTATAAGTATCCAAGTAAAGTACTAGTAGTGTTCCATTATCGGTAGATATTAGTGTAAATTGTAAATCCTGTATTATTTACGATTTATTATTTGTCATGTATTTTTTAGCCAAAAAATGTGATGTGTAGTAAATGGAAATTTAAATCATTTCTTTGTCTAAATTTTGATAGATGGATGCAATTTGTAAAATTAAGTGTAGGCAAGCATCCAAAGTATTAGATAGATTTTGCTTGGCATGCTTGAGATGTAGGAGGTTATAACTCACACAAGTTAATCATTACGTAAATGTATCATTTTCCAGATTACAGACACACTTCCCAAAAACTGGTGAAGATACACAGAAATTTTAGCCTCCACCATGATTAGTAGGTGGTTCGTTAACTAAATTTACAATTACCATGTAATTATGCCAGTTATGCTGAGGATTCGAACAATTTGTATTGTGTTATAGGAAGTGTATGTTATAATTCATAATTAAGGATTACTACTGTGGCAAAGAACATGTCCGTGATTTGATTGAATCAGAGTAAATAAAAGAGCATGCTCCTGGTTCAAAGACTCTTTTACAAATTTTCAATAATAACATGATTTTATTACCCATGCATTAACAATCTGAATACAGTAACAAGGCATTCAAGTTTCTTACAGGTTTAAAATTAACTTAATCTGTCTACGTCAATGATGATGCATGGAATGGCAAACTTAGTAACGAAAAGAAACCATCACTCACCGCATCCTGAACAAAGCGAAATAAATTGGGAGTGAAATTCTGAGAAAGAAAATCCTATTTCTTCTCCGATAGATTGTGCCCGGAGTACTCTTTCGTTCCGAGCTATTCCTGCATTACATATGTTCCTAAGACACCATTGCATGTTATTAATACACAGATTCGTAGGCGTATAAGAAAAGTCGGTAATTGTGTTTCCATTTCAATATTTTTCATGTTCAAAACAAATATGGTCCAGCCTTAGATGTACAAAAGTTTCGTCCATCCGTCTGTCCCACTCCAGCGTTTAAACGGCTTGTACAAGGAATGAGATGAAATAGTATCCGCGGAATGGTTAGTGTGGATTAGACCGTTGTTATTTTAAATCGAGGTTTTGTTTTCGTCATCAAGGACTGTCTTCTTGTAACATATTTTTGTTATTTCTTATAAACAGGATTGAATTATTTTGGTTTAAGAATGTTTTTATTCTCAATTTGTTTCGGCTTGGCCACAAAAAGATTGTTATTCTATGAGTCTTTGTATCGATTTGCATTGGAAGAATGCCATAAGTTGGCGGATGAATAGTACGATAATGTTGACTTTGAGGAAAACATGATGGTGGGAATATATTCTGAATAGTTAAAGTACAAATTCAACGGATCAAATTTAACGATTTGAACTACCATAACCAGAGAAAGAAGAACTTAGTATAACATCATGAACAAGCAAACTTAACGAATGTGTGTAATACAACCTCAGTGGTTATGTTTTGGGTTTGGTTATAGACTAACATAACATTTGGCCGTGGTTTCGGTGCCGTACTGCACTGTGTTACAAATAAATAAAAATCCTTAGAAATTCTGTATACGAATGGCTAAGTAACTTGTAAGCACATATTTACGTACTCAGACAAAATTTGAAAGAAAAAAAACAAATCTGCTTAACGGAATGATACAAATCGAATTAAGTTTCAGCTATGCTGTAACCATATTAACTTAATGCAGTTTGGATGACAATTCTATATGGTTGGCGGAAAGGTAAGTAAATTGTCACCTTCACATTGCTACCATGAACATTGATACTCAAAACCGTCAAATTTTACATACAAGGAAACCTTGCATGTGAATTAACTTTTACAGTAAGAATCCATGATATGACAAACTGAAGTAAGAAAATGGAATACTTTTTTAACTTGACATTCAGTTGTCAGTGCAGTAGGACTCAACAGTACCCACACGATTCTGGAGTTTGTAGAATACAAGTTTGTAGTTTGTAGAATTTGCAAATATCACCAAAGTAGCGATAACCAAATTTTGTTCCTAGTTTAAGTGAAAGTCTAAACATATTCCACAACCACAATATAACAGGTATGAAATTCTGATCCACCAAGTAATCTTTGCTCTATTAAATAAATAGGTTATCATTCCCATCGTCATCATGACCATCATCATCATTATCATTACCGCCATCATTCCTTACCACAAACGTAAAGTGTTGTTGAGCAAAGACATGCATAATATACATTGCTTGAAAAGAAAACTTGGCCAAACAGTGGCCAGTACGGTAATCTGCATGGTAACTATTTGGCGAAAGAAGGTAAGCAGTTTGTACTAAAGGCGTTGGTAAAAAAAACCAAAGATTTTACGTTCCTTCATTTTACGGATATCTGTAGTCGTAAAACCCAGCTCAATTCTCACTTTGTTAGGTAAAGAAGGAGGGAGGTTGGCAGAGAGTTATGACTGTCAGTGACGATCATAGTCAGGAGTATACAAAACTACTTATTGCACCAGAGCATGCATGTATCTCATCGAAGCCAAAATGTTTATTTGAAACCGTGGCGTTAAATCCACTCGTCAAATTGCAATGTTTCACATCTTTACTCAATAATTCATCCGTTTCCACATTTATTTTACATGATAACGTTGAAATCGCAATTCATTCACAAGCGTTATTAAACGAATCAGTTATTAATTGTTTTGCAATAAACAGTACGCATAATAGAAATCATGGCTCTATAATTCCAATTGTAGTTAATCATAAAATACCAAAATGCTACCAACTGATAAAGAATTGTCAGGTTTGTAACACTATGATTTATCTGTAGAAAGTCCATATTTTAAGCAACTTTGTAAAATGCGTTTGATGACAAAAGCCGGGACGGATTATGTGTGCACATATTTTATTTTGGAGTGAAAACTCATGCAAACCTAAGCCGCGTTGGAAAAGAGACAAAGAATGTCTTCTTAAGAGTCAATCTGAGTGAGAGTTAGTCACAACAGAGTGACAGCGGCGGCGGTGGTGGATTTCACGACCAGATCAAGAAAACAAGCCACACTGTTTGTATGGTTGGAGAAAGCTCCACAACAATAAGTCTTCTTTGTGACATGTTATACTATGGAAAACACTACATGGCATGCCTTTAAACACATGAAACACATTCATGGGCACTATAATCCAACGTATTATGGCGACTCTTTCGCACTTAAACTTAGTTCTACATGCATAATTTCAGCAGGGACAAAATGCAGAATGAGAGCGTGTAAGCATTATCATAGAATTTACAATACACACAAAGTGAAGAAAAGAAGGAAGGAAGTTAGGATATTAGTAGGAGGTCTTACAAGTTGAGGTTGATGGACTAGAAGAAGCCTTCACATCATTTCATTTAGTCTACCCATATCCTGACATATTGATGAGCACACAACATACTTTTCATACTAACAATACAGGTGGTACAATTGAGCTGTACTAGTCTACATGAGTACAACCACACCCACTCACCAAACGGAAATGTACATGACTTTTCAAAGTACTGTGGAAAGTATGTCCATGATTATTCATTGCGTACTTATATTTCGGCATGGTATGTGTGTATGTAATGTAATTTGACTTTCATGGAAAGAGATCCCGAGATGGGAGAAAGGACAGAGATATAATGTCTTTTGTCAGAGTAAAGGATTGATGTGCAATAGACTGGGCCTTGTAGAAATTCATGCAAAAATTACCATTACCAAGGAAGATGAGTGAATGCTCCCAAAAGCAAGTTAAGTTTGGTTTATAGTTATTTGTTAAGAAGTAAAATGTTCTGCTTGGAGGCATATCTGTCTGTCCGTCCATCAGTTGGACATGTATAGGCTAATAGAGGCTTTCAAGGAGAAAGGATCAAAAGAGTGGTGTGGTGTGATAGTATTTTACTACCAGCACGATGAGAGAAGGATAGATAGATAAAGCAACCCAATGGATGGATGGATGGATGGGCTGGCTGCCGAAAATTTTCTATTCTTTCATACACAACCAGTGAACTGCATTGCAAACGAGGCATGTCTGTTTCCACTTCTTGCCTTGCTTATTACTTCCTTCCATGTCAACCAGTGAGTTTGAGGCGTGTGGTGGGTAAGTAAAGTAAAGTAAAGTAGCATCTCGGGAAAAGTTGTTCCAAGCATTTCCAAACTGATGTTCAGTTCAGTCGGGAAATCGGGGGGACGAGGTTGCGCCGAGAGATTCCTTCAAAAAGTCAGATTACACCCAATATTTTCTTCCATGTGCTTAAAACTCCAGTAAATTCTGTCTGCCCTCCTTCCCAGCAAGCCAGCCAGCTAACTCAATCTTAGTCTTGTTCTCATCAGTCTCTCAATCTGTCCGTGAAAATACACTCCGACCTACTGCCTTTTCCCTCTCCTGTCACCCAGATTTCATCTCCCATCTCTCCTCACTCACTCACTCACTCACTTACTCTCACCATCCAAACATCCATCCATCCAAATACTTATCCAATCCATACTCATAACCACCTGACCCAAACACCCACTTTTAAAACATTCCTTAACCCCCTTCCTTCAAAATTAAATCCCCATTCCAAAAGCATCCCACAACATTTCACCCCGTGTCCCATCCTTTAACAGTGTTTTCATTTTCAATCCCAACTACAAAACACCCTAAACACCAACTTGTTGCCTCCACTCACTCATTCTCTCCGTCTGCTTTCCTTTCACCTCATCCATCTGGCTTGATTGACTTCCTCTTCTGAGCAGGATACATTCCGTATGTTGGTGTAATATATCCCTCTTTGTGATCTTGAGACTCAACTCAACTTTCACCCAACGCAATTGAACTCTGTCCAAACTGAACTTTCACCGAAAATTTAAACAACTCTTCAGAGACAGTGGCTGTGACTGAGTGAACTAGCTTCTTGCCTTGATTCATTATTCAACAGTTAGATTGGAAGGGTATAAAGAAAAAAAATATATAAAAAAGGACCAAAGGTGCTTTTTTCTTCTAACTCATTGGACATGCATGACTCGTATGAGCATTCCAACCATGTATGAAGCGTGGAGTACAGAATAGTAGTCTAGATTTGGATTTAGAGTGCCAGACGGATAATCTACTCAGCTGAGCTTTGATCTTGATCTCTCTCTGTGGCTTTCCCTCACTCACTCATCATGACTTTCTCCAAGCCCTTATGTATTGCTACGTGGTGAATGAGAACGTAGTAATCTCAATCGTAGTCCATAGTAGAGATACAAGGACCAATTGTGAATGTGAAAATTGATTTGGATTTTTTAACAGAGAAAGTTTAAGACTTACCCTTTTCCATTTAAATCACAGACCAACTACCGTCAGCAGTTGGAGCTGTTTGACATTTTTCATTGAGGACTGAGCGCATTCAACGAAACAATATTCACGACCGGGTGGAAGAGAAGTATTTGTCTGCCTACAAAGTTTCGTCTCTATTCCTGATTATACTCTGAAATGGGGTTTCGCTGGGAAAAACTGTCTCCGGAAGAGTTCCAACAGCTTCAAAATTTAGCTTCATGTAAGTCTTTTTTTTATTTTAATGATGACTCATCACTAAGTTTGGAGAAAGTCGTTAATTTCAAGTGCACCCTGTCTGCACGAAGTTTTCGTCTTCTTTATTGCTACACCGCCTTGTTCAGTACCTTTTCTCAGATTCAAATACACTCATGGCCAGCATTGGCTGAGAAAGTAAGTTGTATTGTGCAAAAGTTTGTGCAGATAAGTAGAACTAGAACTCCAGCAAAAATTCTTTCGTCTCCTCATTTCTCTAAAATAAAAAGAAGTCAACTAAATGAGACATATTATATACCGTTGGTGAAACAAAGTTTAATTAAGATAGACAAATGATGAGAGCACTTAAGTTCCTCAAAGGCAGAGCTAGGCTAAAGTAGAAGGGCAAGAAAGGGGATTGTAATTAAAAACTCAGTAACTGTCACGGATTCTGGGAAAGCTAAATTGTAGAATTTATCATTAAAGTCATGATGAATGGTTAGAAACATTTACATTCTGCTAGTATATTTCAATTCTTAATTGTCATTGTGGATTTGATGTTGTGAAATGATTGGAATTTTCTCAAGCGGAAGAAAGAAGAATACGAGGAAAGAGATAAATTGAATTGTTTACTCAAGCAGAGTAATAATAAGCAAGCAACTTGTGTGATTCGAGGCAAAGCCGGCCACAAGTGTTGGTTAACTTGGTTTGGTGTGATCATCCAACTTTTCTTTGGGACAATTGCAAACTATTTTCCCATTAATCCATCTCCAGAAGAAGAGGTCTGTCGCAAACAGTTTTGTGTTTCTCTCTTACATAGATGCTGGAGAGTTCTCGTATGTACTTGAATAGGCCACAACTAAAGATTTGCTTGTTTTTGCTATGTGATCCACAAACATGACCAACTGTAATGTAAGAGGGAGTTGACGTTGGATTGAATAAACACTTGCAAAATTCCCCAAGCCAGGCGAACCCTTCTTGCACTTGATTGAATCCATTTGTTCACATATCATTTCTCATAGCTGCACGACCATCACACTGGTTTAGTTATTGCTTGGTAGTTTAGAAAGACCATAGAAATTGAGGCTGGCTAGTGGTTTCAGCTAAAACCATGTAATCTGATTCCACAATCCAATCCAATGTCCAACATGGTTTTGTCCAGATTCTTTTCCTCCATGTCTCCAGATGTAAGATTAATCACTCCTGTCCTATCTCCATACTTTCACTGCCAGTCAGATCTCATTACACCTACCACAAAACTACTCAAAAAGCTCCCTCACACATTATAATAACACCAGCAATACAAATAGTCATCCTATACCACTGCAAATCTGACAATGCCGCACAATGAAGTCAAGTACGTGGAAAGTATTAACTTTCTGAAATCACCAATCCTCCCACCCAATCAAACAATCAATGGCCAACGTGATTAACCAACACCCAATTTGCAAACAGTTGCTTGGAATTGAAAACGACATTATAAACAACATTCTAAGGTTTTATTGTGGTTTTTAATTCTCTCGAGTGAAGAGAACTCGGTCTAAGTTTACAATTATTTTGGTGAAAACATAAACCCAAGACTCATCAAAGGAGCTGAGTTGTAGAGAAAGCTGGTTGGTTGGATTGTATTACTTTCTCTTTCAAATAGCCATATAGACATGTTTACTATACCTATTCCAGTTTGACGCATTTCTTCTCTGTACCATACCCATTTGAGATTAAGTGGTGAAGCATTCCATCATTTCGGAGCCAGACAAAACATTTCCTAACAAACAATCGTTTTCATCATTCCGTCACGAACGGGTAAAATAGAGCACAAAATGAATGCTTGTAAACTGAAGCTTTCTTTCTTTTTT
>JAAXNX010000259.1:0-36149 GCA_036491905.1 Folsomia manolachei
ATGCTAGGAGAATTTTCAAGATTTTGTACAAATTAAACATTAAACCGCTTTTAGATTCATTCTTAGGAAAGGTTTACATATTTATTATTATATGCATCTCGGACAATGGAACCAGTTTTGTACTTTACATACACTAGTACTGGAACTTGACAGTTTCCTTTGAAAATTTTGGAAATCTGTCCGCTTTATAGTAAATAAATGTCACCCAAAATATTTGTCCATCAAAAAGCCATCCCTGTTTCTGTTTGTAATATACCAAATAGTTGGAATTGACCAAAGATAGCTGTACAAGACAACAATCAAGCCGAGCTAGCTTAATGCAAGTATCTTTTACACCTTCATACAAGAGCAATAACAACTCTAGGCAAGTATTCCTCAAAGAGTGCCAGAAAGCCTGAGTCAATCATATTTAATATTTACCCCTTTTCTTATTTTCGTCTGTCAAACACTAAAAACTTTGTCTGTCAAATCAGAATTTAATTCAGCTCACCATTTCTACTTTCAAAGAGAGAAGAAAAGAAATAAAACCAGAGAATAAAAGAACCCAAGTGCTTTTACAAGGGGTGATTGTGTTTTTATTAAATTATTGACTATTCACTCACAAAGACATGCCATAACATCAAATAAAACTTGTCATTTCAAACGTGAATAATGTCATATGCTGCATATCTTTGCTTAAAAATAACTGCACAACGAATAATCCTTTGTAGGATGTGCACAGTATTAATTTCAAAATTCATTTTGATTTGAGTTATATTTTATTTTGGGAGTGGTCTTGGGCCAACTTATTAGAATTTAATTTGCATTTCAAGAAATAAAAGCTTGCATTTGATAAAGGCGAGCTTTTTTAGTCAAAAATTGATCGTTTTTATATTTGATTTGATTGATGTCAGGTTATGTCATTCCGTTTCATATTTTTCTCTGGTCCTTCACTGACCGTTTTTAGTATCTTTTGATGTATGTAATGAAATTGGATTCTCTGAATTTTACCAGGCCTGATCTACCTGAAAAGAAATATTTACGTGCAAGATGGTCTTGAAACTGACCACGACCGAATAAATTCGATTTAATAACATAAGTCCAAAAATTTTACTTTGCTTTGGTGAATCTTACTGTTGGCTTATGCAAAACCAGCAACTAAAAAGTTAAGAATTCGGAACTCGAACTACAAAGCAGTAGAAATTTAATATTATGCAATATCACATAATGCAGAAAAAGTGATTGTCAACCAGGGGTGCTGGTTATTTGACGGATTTTTAGAATCAATATCCCCTCTCGCAATGGGTGGTGGTTACATTGGGAATGTATTGAACTTTTTGTCCTTATTTGGCTCCCCCTATCTCTGATCTGTATGCAGGGATCCCATTGTTTACTTTATTTATAAGGATTTAAATTAAGACTGAATTTATCCTTTGGGTTTTGACTTACGAAGCTTAAGTCACTCCTAAACCCTTGTTTGCTTAGGTAAATCAGTTTCGACAAAGTCTTCTTTCTGGTACAAAGAACAAAATACATGGAAAATCAAGGGTGGCACTTATTTGAATAAGAGTACCGGATAAGGAGAGGTTATCTTTATTTACGCATCCCAGCTCAAACTACAGGATTTAAAATTGTAATGAGGCTCTGGTTAGCAAGCATGATGTGATCTCCTAGATTGAAAAAAAAACTTTAGTTGACATTTACAAATATAGCCAACTAAGGAATTACGTAAATAAAGAAAGCCCAACTTTCTCCAACAGTTCTTCAAAAAACCCGTCGGAACTTTACTTTTTTCTCGTCGTAATTAATGTTGTTATATACATTACAAACTGTTAAAAACTCGTGAAAGTTTCCCTTGTTTGATCCAAGTTTTTTTCTCAAACAAGGAAATAAATCGACTAATGGGAACATTGCGTGTTTTCTCCCAAAATAACGGGACAGACCAAGGTGTTCCTTTATGCATTGTTGACCACTCACTCTCTACTCATCAAAAGAATACTCGGCAATCCATGTCCTCGTCATTTATACCTTAGTTTGAACGAACTGGTTATTTATATACATACCAAATTTTTATCCAAAGGTAAATAGCAAAATGAAATGTCAATCTGCTCAGAGTTACATTAAGTAGTAAAAGCAGTTCATTTATTTTCGTAAGCTCTTACAATACTTACATTCTTACTCAATTTCTATCTTTCACCTGAATCTGGGAGCGTGGGCAAGGAAAATTTCTGGCTTTTTCTAATGGATTTCTTGATTAGTTTGTAAACTTTTTTGCAAACATTCGTACATTTCTATTGCAAACGAGTAATTGAAATAGAATCCCCAATTCGCAAGGTTTCATACCGTTTTTAAAGACACTTATCCCTTAGTATTGCCAGAGAAAGTACAATAATATGCTACTCTTTTGTGCCACCAACACCGCTCATGTTCCGGAATCCATTGTGTCGCAGAGGGAAAGGATTATTTAGTGTAATTCCATTTCACAATGCCTCATCCACCTTTATACCTCTAAATAGGTGCATGTTGTTGGAGCCAGTTCTTTTACAGAATTTATTTATTTATTGCACCAGACCCGACCTAACCAAGAGAAAGCGGAATGAAAGAAAACTTTCATTTCACAGGAAATGGGATCGTTTTTACCAGGTAATACTAGATTTGAGCGGAGGCTTGCATGTCCATCCATCCAAACCAGAACCATGCAGCCGTGAAGTGAACCCACCTTAATCCTAGGCAATCATTCTCAACCCTTTTTTCCTTTACAAAAGCAAATACGCGTAATTCGTTCCAATCCGTGGATTTTGAAGGACTGAACGAGAACCTCAACCCTTGGTCAGACAAGATTTACAACTTTTCTGGGCAGTTGTGTCACCTCCACTTATTTGTCGGGTGCCAGCCGAGACTCGAAGGTCTCATAGGTCACTCGATGCCCCTGATGACCTGCCTCGTACCAGTCAACATTGTGCTAAAAGCTTACAATTACTCTTCCCGTCTCCCTGGCTTGTCTAACTGACAGCTACAGGTGACGGGCAAAATAGCTGACCCCAGGTTGACCCACGCTTCCGCTGCAACCTTCCCTGGACAAAATTTCAACATTCGATTCAACTCTGAAAGTGGTGTCGGAAAATTCCTGCCCGAAATCACCCTTGGCCCCTATTTTCCCTGAGGTAGTTGAATTCCAACTGAGTGTCCAGTAGCTGGACTCCAGTTCCTAGACAATGGTCCAGACAGTGAATTGTACTCTTGCATGCAGCACTAGTTTTATTATTAGTGCTGCTGCGGTGTAGTGATCCAGTTCATTGGTGGAAATAGCGGTTGCCGGTAGCCATCACATAATTCACTTCCGTTTCGTAATAATTCAGCTCCACTCTTTCCCTGTTTCTTGTCGCACCCTCCCACACACCACAACAATTACAGGATGTGGATGACGTAATGTTGGTTCCAACGCAATTTTCTCTCATAAAATAAAATGAAATGCTTTTCTTCCCAACAATTTCTAGCTGGACTAACTTCCCTCCCATTTCGTCACCCTAGCCAAAAACAAAACTTACACCGAGATCCATTGCATTTAAGGATGCAATGCGTTTGAGAAAATTTCTGAAAGTAATCGGAAATTGTGTGAAAACTTTTATATGTTTCCATCCAGTCACCAATTCATTACTTTGTGCACCGTCTGTAATTATATAAAAGAAAGGGACGAGGCTGGAATAATCTCTCTCGGTTTAACGCACTTCCTCCCTTACGCCACAATTGACACGAGATGCTAATACTAACGGAGGAAAGAGTAAAAACAGTGTAGGGAGAGGATTGCAGGATTATTCTATGCCCAGAAGCATTTCCCTCATAATTCCGAGAAGCATGGTGAAGTGACCCCATCACGTCAAGTAGCATGCACTTCATCATTTTCACGAAATACTTTTGTTTCTTTAAACCCTCTAATTACTGGCTGGGATGGTATGCTGATGTCGTAAAAAGTGGGGACATGACAAACTTTTTTTATTTAATAAAAAAGTTTCAAGTGAAAGTCAGAACAGATGCACAAACGAGTCATGCAATGTATACGAGATCTGTTCACTACAAGAAGCTTACTATTACTGGCTACAACCCACCAACTAGGAACATCATATCGCATCAGGATAATGACATAATAGCAACCAGCAACTTTTTACTGCAGCAGGAGAGAAAGTGCTGCGAGGCAATTCAAATTCAATTTTTAACTTTGTCCTCCTTCTCTTACTGCACCAGAAGACAAAGTTAAGCTAAAGTTAACGCAGTTGAAACAAGGTGTAAATTAAGCAACTGCTTCTTCAGAGGGAAAGCTGTCTCCTATCTGCAAATCCAGTCTGGAAAGCGTGGCAGCTCACTAACTACGGAAAGAAGGGGAAAGTTGAGTTTCCAAAGTTTTAGAGAGAGGATTCAGAGGGATGGAAATTGTTCATGCCTAAAATTTTGACGGGTTGAGTCTCTCCTGCAGTCTGTCATAAGCAGTATTAAGAGCATGAAGAGAAGTTTATGGTTGTGGCTGTAAACGATATGAGAATGATGATGGAATGTCTCTACTAGAGCTGAAAGATTAGATGCAGTTGAATTACAGCTCGGTTTGGGTGAAAATGCAAAAAGGTTCCGAGTAAATACAAAAAAACGCATAAAAATTGTAATGGTGATTTTGATTTCATTGTCATTTAATATTCTGCATTACATTGTCCAAAAAATTATTATCTATCCCCACACGAATTATATTATTAGGAGTATCACAATTGGTCGAACTCTTACATTTATACGACAATAATTTAACTGCATAACAAACCTATCGCTTCTACTTATTTTTACTTAATCCAACGCTATTACCCTGTTCAATTAAAGTCGTGATGGTTGGATACTGCTGTTTTGATTAGTTTGTATGTGATGGAAGCTTATTTTTCATCACAAGTATAAACATGGAAATATTCAACATTCTCTGATATAAATCTTAGTATTGTTTCAAACCATAAAATTTCCCATAAATTAACAAAAATCATTACTTTATATATCAAACCGGATTTAGTTACGAATAACTAGGTTGCGAATTTCTACTTGGTGATGGATAAAAATTATCAAAGTCCAAATTGTATGGGTAGAGCTGCAACCAAAAAGGTCAACACGGTCGTAAACCTGAACACTGGATGTGACCCAGGTGCAGCATTGATGTCGGAACAGTGACCTGTGAAATGAGATAAGGTCAGTCATGAATCAACACCATTATCCCATCCATCCATGAATAAAGTATGTGAATTAACCCAGGCCCTGACTGACTTTCCCTAACCTAACTGTTGACGTATGCTCTTATCCCAATATAAATATTGGGATTTCCTTTTCTCCCCTTTGAGTGAGTGTGAGTAAAAAAACAAATAAAAGTGGACTCTAGCTCTGAAGTCCGGTCAAAAATTCTCTTCCCTTATTTTTTTTGACTTTCCACCCTTTTTTCTGTCCCTAGGCTAAAATTCCCGGAAGGGTTGACTTGACTTTGACTCTGGACTTTCGCTTTACTTTGAATTGTCATTTTAGACGGGGTGAGTTCTTAGGGGAAAGTACTGTATGCCTATGTTGTTAGTTTCAATAAATACAATACGTTAAACTTGAAGAGTAACCATCTGATCAGGATTATCTTCTGCGTGGGGTAAAATAAAATTGCTACTGCTTCATCTAGTCATTCTATTCTTATTCTGTCAGGATTTCTGACTCGTTCTATTCTAGTAATGAGACAAGATTGAATAGAATGGGTTTTCAGTCGTATATGACATATCGGACTGTCCCAGGACAAATAATGTAGTTTTTCTGTCAAATTTGCTTTCACTCCCAAGGAATGAATACCTCTGGCAGAAAGAGATTCCTACTGATTTTTGTGTCACTCCTACCTAATACTTACATAACGGGAGAATAAGCACCACTGTTTTCTTATCTTGTTGATGTTGGGGTTTGAAACAACCCAAAAATGCAATTGGATTGGGACCAAAGTAAAATAGGGTAACATACCAATTCGAGTTAAATTGAAAGCAAAATCCCCTTCCCGTCCTATGTCGGCATTACGTCGACATGAGTCAGCAAAGCTGGAGAATTCCAGTAGGACTTTTCCATTATTATTATTACGAGCATTGCTGTCCAACGGATCTGGTTGAGTTTGACCATAGACATCAACATTGTCTTGGTCATCATCATTCAGGGAATCCTGGAATCTACCCGATCTCACCCGTTGCTTTTCCGCATTAGGTGGTGGTGACCAACTCCAACTCAAATCCCGGAAAGCAAAACAATGTCGTTGTGGTCGGTACGAGTTGTGAGAGGATGATCGGGTTGTCACGACGTATGTTATTTTTCCTTCGGACCACCAACCATTGCAGTTATAGTCTGGAAAAGAAAAACAGTGAGCTTTCTGTAACAAATGTATAAATGAAATAAAATGGGATGAGATGGGATAACTGTGTAAAAGAAGAGGGAGGCAGAACAACAAACATTAATCAACATTCCGCTAATCTAACGAAGTGACCAACCACCATCAGACACAAATGAAAGTATTCTGATGATGACATGACCCTTGAGTAGGGCCTTGTTGTTGTTTAATCACTTTCATCTATCTTCATTTTGTGATACTGCCAGGATTTGAAGGAATTTGGAAAATGTTGCAATCAAAGAAATATCAGAGAGAGAAAGCCAAGTATTTGATTTCAACTCACCTGCAAAAACATCCATATTATCACATTGAGATTTGGCTCGGACTTGTATCGAATCCTGTGATGAGCACCCAACTGACAAGGTATTGGAATTTCCGGTGTTTTTACTTTCCGGAGAAAGTCCCGAATCACTACCAACGGTAAGCTCGTTATCTTCTCCTAATTTTTCAGAATTTCGGCAGGAATCTGGTCCAACTTTGTTTCCATTCCAGGCCAGACCGGTGACCTTAAAATGACCCACATTTGGACAAGGAATCCTTTGGGAGGAAGATGAGACTGAAGCTAAAAATAAGGGATAAAAGAAAATACTTGAAAATTACAATTTCTCTCAATTGTGCCGACGTTGGCAAATATATGTCAAAATCTAAGGATAACAGGTGCCACTTAAAGAAGTATAACGGTATGAGTAACCTACTTTCACTGGTAGGTGTGAGATTAAATCGGGTGGAAAGGGTAAATATAAGAAAAAACATATCGCAATCAAAATCTCACAACCTTTTCTCTATTCTCACTTTCTTTCAAACCCAATTCAACTCAATATTCAACCAGATTTTGATCTGGATGGGTGAATAGTTGTGTGGGGTCGGGATTACATGAAAAAGCTTTAAAATTGGGAAAGAATTGAAACTCCAAAGCCCTTGAGGCTTCTGGGTTGAAGTGTGAGAGAAGAGTTCTTTCACCACAAACTTCCCAAGTTAAGAAATGCGCGTATCAGTTGAGATATCAGGAACCAGGTTGATCTCTACATTTTATATTAGATGAAAAATTGGCTTTCTCTTCTTTCCTCGTTGAGGAGTTGAAGCACAAATATTTAAACGCCTTAATTCCTACTTCTTATTCGCCTCCCCTTCTTTTTCTCGATGGAATAAGTGACTGAATAGGGGAATCGGGAGAGAAAGGAAATTATTTTCCATCTCAACTTTCTCTACCTCTGTTGACGAAGAGTTATTCGTTTTAAGACCTTAATCCTTCCACCTTTCAATTCTAATTTAGCTGAGTAAATAACTTAATGGCGAAGAAACTTTCTTCCTTGAATTTGAAAATAAGTCAGCTCTCATCTTTATCTGCCATCAATGTCACATCCAATGAATTGATGAGGCTTATCATCTTTTCATTTCAATTTTATGGAAATTTGAAGCCCCAACTTGAAAGAACTAGTTTGAAAAGATGAGAATTTTGTTCACAACTTTATTTTCTGATAGACGAGACTCGATCATTTCGTCTCTGGCCATCTTTTTCAAAAAACTTTCACTTTGGCTCTTTATACGTGTCCCTGCTTTATGGAATCGGTCTTTAAAAAATAAAATGATGACCATTGCAACAAATGTGGGTGGTAGGGTCTGCCAGGTTTCTTCAAACTCTCATAGGTTGCAATTCCTTCATTCCTTAAGAAGCCAAATAAATGACCAGTTTTGGTCATCCCATATTTTATTATCTTTGATATTTGTACTGCATAGTTACCGGCTAATATATACTTTACTGCTGTTGGATGCCCCTGCTGCTGCTGAATGTGCCTGAATTTTACTGGAGGCTGACATTTTCGAATAGTTTCCGAATTAGAATTCAAGTCAGCCTCTCACTACTTTCTTCCCCAGTTTCCTCGACTGGGCTTACGTTTACTTTCTCAGCATCCAACTAACAAAGGCAATGGAGGTACACATTATTGGACCACTACTAGTGGTTTAGTTGCCCAAACTGAGAATCATGCATCCCCATTTCCCTCCAGGGTTATTTTCTTCTTACCAGAGAAATGTTGCTAAAATTCAGACAACGTAGCAAACCGGGGGATACTTTCTTCCTCAAGTTGCAATTCGAATTTTCTATTCCACAATCTTCTTCAATTGCTGGGATTTGTTATTTCTTCGAGTTGGAACTCAGATCCCAAACTCAAGTCAAGTCAGAATCCACTGAATTCGAAGCCAAATCGAGTCAACTAAAGTCAACAGTCCTTCCTTCTACTAACAGAGCATACTACCTACTCTGGAGAAAGTTCATGGAATTGGGTAGTTTTTGTGGGTTCTATATTATTAGACTTACTCAAGCAAACGAGGCCAGATAAGGTTGGAAGGATCGTCGATCAACAATATTATTGTTTGTAGAAATGTTTAGTTTGGTCGGAGAGAATTGGAGAAAGTAACAATCACTCAACTACCGTAGTTGAACGTAAAGTACATAAGTGACAAAATCCTCTGTCTGCCAAACCAAATACTGGAGATGCCTGACTTTAGAAAATATTCAAGTGATTTTTTAAAAAATTGAAATTATTAAAATTTCTATACAAGACTGTATAGTCTAATTGCGTACGATTCTTTTTGTATTCTCCCGTGTATTCTCATTAACTTTTATTTTATTCCATATGGAATTAATTTCCTCACATGTGCAATGAATTGCTGGACCGAGTGTAAGATGTTTTGAAACAGAATGCTACGTTATTTGGAGTAGCTTTGGTTTTACCTAATAACAAAACTCTCCAGAAATCTGGGAGTCTATTGTTAAACATTGAACTATTCACTGGAAATTTTCATTAGCTAACACCCACCAACCGTGAGTGAGTTGAGTGAAGGAAACAAACTGCTAAGGATTATTTTATGACCCAGAAACACAACTGAACTGGTTAAACGTCAACTACACAATGCAAGTAAGCTAAACGCTATATAAAGCTCGTTCTTAATCCTCCATCGTCAATGAGTGGATAACAAAAGGCCCGAGTTCGTGCCCAGAATGCTCATCACCTCCCAAAAAATCCTTTACTTCATCTTGTTGGCTCTGATTTCCTGGATATTTTCTTTACTTTATTTTTCGTAACTTGTGGACAGATAAATAAAAATGCAGACTGCGTTTCTCTCTCTGTGAGTAACATGATATCTGGATATGGCCAACTAACTTTTATTTGGTTCAAATTTCAGTGTCACAAAACAAGAAAAGTCGTTTCGCCCATGGTATTATGCTTATGAGGATTTTAGTCACATAGTGAGAAAATCTCGCTTTTATTTTATTACTTCATTTTCATCTGGAACTGGAAAACACTTACAAGACTAGGAGAGAATTAAGCTTGGCAGAAGCAAAGTCGTGTGTGAATTTTTAATGCAGTGTGTAGAAATGCTAATAACGTGCATAGGTGTAAGTTTAATAAAAAAAAACTGTACAGGAAGAAATGCTTGTAATCTCGCAATATCATAACGTGTCATAAAAATTATTTTTTAAGAAACTCCAACACGTCCGTTCAACCAAGTGTTCCTGCAGGGCACACTGGTATCCTGAAGATATCAGATTAAAGTATTGTGTGCTGCACACATTCTGCATTTTAATAAAAAGGCCAATTAATTTTTACAATCTCAAATTTTTCAAGATAAATAAATCGTACAGGAAACTATTTTATGTTGTTCCGTTTACTAAAACCTTCCAAAACTCTGCAAACAAGTCTTGTATTATGTATTTTACATAAATTCCTGTACCAACCTTATCAGCTCCTTAATCTCCATCTATTCTATTCATCTATTCAAACCACCTTGTTTGTGAAAAGAAAATTGTAAATGCCAAGAAACGAAATACAATTCTAAACAACACAACCAAGAAATTTGATTGATTTGATTGCTCAACTCAACAACTTGTATACCATACAATTATCCACTTGTCCAATACTAAACATTTTACAAACTCTACGCTCATACACAGAATACTCCGCAATAAAGCCGTAATGTTCCCGACATAACATTATGCACTCGTGCATTACTGGAGTCAACTAACCAAACGAACAAAATAGCCACCCAACCTCACTAAACTTGTTTCAATTCCAACTTCACTTCTAGGTGGTTGAACTTTGGACTTGACAAGCATCCCTCACTCACGCAAGGGTAATGGCGACGCAATGATATTTCGCCAGTCATGCAGCCACCGCCACCCATGGTCATTTTAACCCTCTGTTAAATATGCCATGTTATGTTAAGTGCTAGTAAATAGGAGAGACTGACTAATTCAAACAAAGTTGGATTCCAACTTGGAATTGAACAAACATTCAATTCATCCCTACCGAAAGCTAATTAACATCAATGCCAATAAGTGGGAGTTGCTCTTGTAAATATGTAGTGCTCGATTTAGTAAGGAGATTAACTGAGCTATGGTAAAATTCTAAAATACAAAATACACTCAACTTATACTTACCAACAAGAGTGACATAAGGCTCGGCAGAAGAGTTGAAATGAGACAGTTGACAGGCATCCTCCACTCGTCGGGCCATGCTTCCTGTTCAATTAAATTGCACAAAATAAATCATTTATAGTAATGCGGGATGCACTGTATCCCTAAAAGTACAAAGAGATCGTGCATTTATGCAAGTTGGACTCATTGTTGTAATGTTATTGCTTCCTTTTTCCTTTAATTCCTCTAATTTTCTGAATGTGAGTGAATCTGCCACACGCACGCACCCAGGATAAATAACAAAACTGTACAGAATTCAGGCGGAATTCCGACTCTAGTTGAGGACGACTCTAATGAAACGGAATTCGAAAACAGCACTCATTCCTGGATGCAGGCAGACAGCAACATTAATTTAAAAGATAATGAGAATAGGAACCAATGTCAGTGTCAAGGTTGAAGTGGAATTTTTTTTACCCACAACACTGAACATACAGGAGAAAGCAATAAAATACTGTAAAAGTGAAAGTAAAAACATTTATTCTTTACCAAACTGAATTTCCAGGATACTATCATCTCTCTGGTGAAATGCAGTGCATACAAATCCAGTTTTGCTACAAAGTAGAAAAAAGTCATGAGATACGCAATTTATTAATTTGAATTTCGTTGGTTTTGGCTAGATTCATACCATTCCGAAGTTGCATGCAGGATTACGACAGAGGTTGGCTCGTAGTCCGGCTCCCAACCAATTTGTCCTGGGTCCAGTAGCACCTGATGACATGTCGCAGTCAGAGCGAGTGAATTTGGCCCGGTTCCAGCCAACTCAGAAAAATTGCTAACTCGAACATTTCCTCCGAGAAAACTGTACGTTGAGCCTTGGTCCAGAGTGTGCCAGTGGGAGCGGTCCGGAATCCAGGAAGGGAATTGACACGGTTTGGCTGGAGGTACTGTGAGAGAAAAGCGGAAATGTCATGAGATGAGATTAAGTTAATTCAAAATTCAAATTCCGGTCTACATTTCAAACAGTGCAAAAAACCTGGCATGAAATTCTCTTTCGCGACTAAAGTTATTGCCATTTATTTGTGATAATGACTAAATTCACGATTTTAGCCACACAATCCAATTATCTACGACCATTAAAAATATATTTTGTGCATACAATTTTACATCGTATTCAAACTCATACAAGTTAAAAGTAAGATCATGAAACTTGCCACACTTTAACAGACAATTGTCTAAAGTTCATCACTTCTTCTCGCCCACACGCACTTTCTCCACACGTGCATTCAATTGCCCACCACTTTCCAACTTTCTTTTTTTTTCTTTACCTGCTTTCTCTTGCTACACAGCTGCAAAAGTCATTTGGCTCTTTTTCCCTTCATCTCTCACTCAACTCTGGATCTTCATCTCCATCATCATCAAACCATCAAAAACCAATGTTCTTAAAATGTTAGTGAATTGCATGCACTTTCTCCGTCGACCACCTTTCTCTCTTGTCTGAACTCTAAATAAAAACGAACTGTCTCCACATCCCTAAAAAGAAAGTCTTTGAACTTTTTCCGCCTCATGAACTCCTCTCCGGCTAAACCCAAAGAAATGAAAATGAAGGTACGCACTCTGTGCCAAAAGAACACTGGATGGATATGGATTCCCAGAAAAATCTGGCCGGATCTGAATTTATTCGCTATTCTATTCCCAGAGAGTTTAAAGAGAAAAAGGAAATGAAATAAAATTCACATTCACATTCATTCGCATTTCACAAGGAAAAGAGTAAAGATAAGATATGACAGAAATCTTTGTTCTTATCCAACTATCCATCCAGTAATGGTACGTTGGTGCACCTTGATGTAGCTTGAATATAAATTTAGCTTTATTTCCTCAGATTTTGACTTTAACTACGGTTTGATTATGCTGTAACTGTAAAGTTGTCTGCAGTCAGGAATATTGCTGACTACCGAATATTTCCAGAAGAAAGGAGGTGGCAGGGAGAGAGAAAATAAATATATTTCAACTCCACCAGAATTGGGTGGAAGGGATAAAAATAAAAACGGCTGCATTTTTGGTCGTGAACGTGAACTTTGCCTTTGTCCGATTTATGAAGGAGTTGACGTCTTTCGGACACAAAGAAAGCTTTCCATTCGCTCAACTAACTTTCACCACCAACTCTTTGAAGGTCTTGGGTAAGTAATACTAACACCGACATCAAGATCGGCCAACGATCCAACCAACTATAACTTGTGAGACAGCCACTGGTGGGTAGAATGGTGAAAGTGAAAGGAGCTGGAAGTTAACTCAATTTCCGAGATTTTGACTGTAAGGGAACTCCTAGTTTTGAGATACCTTCTTATTGTACTTGTAGACAAAGAAAGTAAGGCTAAAGGTAACCTTTTGGTGTGTTAATTGTGGTAGATGCTTTTTAAAGCTTAAAAATATAATTAAAACTTATTTATTTAAGTTCGCCTCATTACTTAAATATAGACGCCGTGAAAGTAACTTTTTGATTATCAAACCCGTGTCTTTAAATAACTTCTAAAATCTTAACTTCCTTCAAAATATTTTACATTGAGTTACCTTCCTCCCGGAAAAAGTTAGGCTAACCTAACTTGGTGAAGGGAAGTAACCCTAAATAATTTTTCAATATGCTTACCTCCCAGATTCTCAGACATTTGATTTAATTACTTGTGGGCTGGCCCAGGAGACATAATTTACTCTGCCTCACTAACTTCGTGGCAGTGTCGTACGGCTTCCTTTCTAAAATCTCTAAAGAATTTCTATTTTCATTCCTCTACTCTCATAACTTTTCAAATATTACTCCAGTCCCAAACCACATCGGAGAAAGGAATCTCGGATAAATTTCACTCAACCTTTGCTACCTAACGTTACCTTGTGATAAGTCAACTTACTGCTGCAGTGCTTTCACTAAAGACTCCTTTCACCAACTCAAGTCAAAACTCAAGAGACAAAAATTTTCTTTTGAACTAAATGATCTCATGGGGAGTTAATAGTTCACCAACTAAACCATTATTAGACGTGCAACGTATGGTAGGAGTCTCCGTTCCTGGAGATTTCAACTTTTTTTCTAAAAAGTTAAGCAAACTTAACTATTTATACGGGGAATTAAACCAACACCGGGTGCGGGGGAAGACAACTTGGGTACACAGAGCAGAACAAGGAATAAAAATACTTCCGCACTTTTTTCCAGGATTTCCACATTCCGACAAAGTTAAACCAAACCACACCGCAAATACAAGTAAAATAAACCTTGATGGAAAAAAGTTTGGTTAGTTTTTCTTCATAAAAGTCTCTCGGGATTTGAAAAACAGAAGGAAGAGAAAACAGATGTGAAGTAGATTCCGGGGAAAGTGATGTAAATGGTGGTTTATGAAATTATGTGCTACTTTCTATTTTTGGTGGTTTTTAAAATGTCCAGCAGTCGTACCTATACATCTTTCATATTAAGAGCATTTTTAATTTCTCGGAGGAAATCAAGTAAAAGTTTAGTAACATAATGCTACCGTCTTAAATACCTCAATATGGCCAAAGTACTTATTTATGTGACAAAGGATCTTCCCTCTTCTTTAGCAGATTCGGTATGGAAAAAAGTTTGCCTAGTTTTTCTTCATAAAAGTCTCTCGGGATTAGAAAAAACAGAAGGAAGAGAAAACAGATGTGAAGTAGATTCCGGAGAAAGTGATGTAAATGGTGGTTTATGAAATTATGTGCTACTTTCTATTTTTGGTGGTTTTTAAAATGTCCAGCTCTAGTACCTATACATCTTTCATATTAAGACCATTTTTAATTTCTCGGAGGAAATCAAGTCAAAGTTTAGTAACATAATGCTACCGTCTTAAATACCTCAATATGGCCAAAGTACTTATTTATGTGACAAAGGATCTTCCCTCTTCTTTAGCAGATTCGGTTGTAAATTGTCAACTAGAAGGCGCTTATGTTCAATGAAGCAAATAATAAAACTGGTAATCCCACAATTTTCAAACAAATTCTTTGTCATTTTCTTCCAATTCTGTTTTACGACTACACTTTTCTCCTCCCTTCCTTGTTTCGGTTACAATGGTAAGATTTACTTTCCCTTAATAATGCTATTTACACCCCAAAGAAAGGAGTTGGATAGGGTTGAGTTAAGCCGATCCCAAATATTACAATCTTATTTCTTACAAGAAAAATGAAATGCAGTTTCCATTCCTTCAAAAGAAAACAAGCTGCCTAAGTACCAAAAATGCAAGTACAGCAAAAATGCAACACTTGTTTACTGTCTCACGGTTTCCCAGTAGAAAACTAAAGTCATCCGATTTCACAACAGTGTCCCACGCGTTGGCGTTATTACCCGCATTATTAGCAGGAAAGGAAAAGAAGTAAAGATAAAGAAGGAATTTGTGAATATTTTACGACAATAGGAGTGCGTGCGATACAAGTAATGGGGAGATAAGTTCGATAGTCTGTCATATGCTGTCATTTGATGAAAAAACAAGCAACCAATTCTTACAAGACATGAAACGCAAGGAGACGTTTTATTGCTGAGATATGGCATCTGCAAGGAAATGCATTCTTCTTATCGCAACGTTTCGAAAAAAATGTAAAGAATTTTACGGAGTTGGATTTTTAAAATTGGAATTTGACGAGTTTTTAGTTCACTTAAAAATTATACGGTCACCACTAAATTTCGTGAACTTCAGATATTTCTTCCACGACTTGGAATATGTCATATTTATTGGTTGTACAATTAAAATTCGTATAAGAACCTGGAAAAACTTACCTCTTCTTAGCGTCATAGTTATGGATCCCTCCATGGCCGAAAGTCCATTACAAGTGGCATCCCCAGATTGTGCAACTCTATAAATTTGGTCAACCACTCCCGAATTTGTTGAATTGAAGCCGGAGGACGTATGGGAATGGGTATGTAAATGCGAATTATGTCCAAAATCCCCCCTGCCGCTCCCATGCTTACTCCGTTCGTACACAAAGCATCTACATTCAAAGATTGACAATAAATATTTATATTTAACATGAACATCTGAGTCTTTACCGGAAGCGTTCCTCATAAGAGGCGTGATGTTGGTAGGAAATTAAGCCGAGGAAATAGCGGGATGATCCCTCCTTCCAGGATGCAAGACAGGTAAGTTCCTCAACTAAAAATGATACCACAAGATAAGAAAATAGTTAAATAAGCAAAACATTACAATACAATGGAAATCTCAGTCTTAATGAACTTGATGGAACAACAAGAGGCATCATGCCGTGGAGTTGCTTAGATCGACGTATTGTTAGTGGGCTCAATATCGTAATAAAACTAGCTTGGAGGTGGTCTCTAATGGCTCGGAACAAGAAAAAATATAAAGATGAATAAGCAAGATTTGCTGTGTTTGGAAATTTTGTAGCCATTTAAACTCTGGAAAAATATTTGTCTTATTAATTTGTGACTGAAATGCTGCCTGCGTAAAACGTAGATACTGGTTAAGTAAAAACTTTCTAGCTTTCAGAAATATGCGTAGGTAAACTGCAAGATTTAAAAAAATCTTTCATTCTACATTCTTACTGATATTTCTTTCCATCCCTAGAAATTAATTAACGCAAAAACTCTTGACTAAAGAATTATTTACGTAAAGTACAAACACATCTCAAAATACATACCTGAACTCTCACTAACAACTTCAGGACAGGATTGGTAATTAAAAACCAGTCTCGAAGCCTTTGTACAGCTATCCATGGTTGAAATTGGATACCGACATTCGCCCTGTCCTCGGTTGTAGCTTACAGTAAATTGACCCTTGAAGGGACAATCCATAGGCACAGCATCCAGCCGGAACATTGCGTAGAGATTTGCATCGCCACGTGATTGTTGAGCAAATTTCGCGAAGACCCCTTTTCTCAGGAATGCAAAACGCTACAAAACAAAGTAAATAAATACCCGCATTTTAGTACACACTCCAACCGAAAACTTTTCTTGACAAGTGTGAAATTCTTCTTACTTTCTTTGTACTGTAGCACATTCAGATGCTTCTCACTAAACACGAGACATCTGTAGCAATTATCACGTCTGAAACAGAGAATAAAGAAAAGGATGCCGGTGAATGGTGTGAAAATGTTTTAAAGTGTTTTTAATTACGGAAATGAATGGCAGTTGGAAATGCTTACTAACCGATTGTACATTAAATATTTCTCTCCCTCCTTATCCACGCAGTGACCTTTTGTACTGATGGCGTCCTTTGTGACCGTGATAGCGTGATGTATTCCGGACTGGAACCAGGAACCTCGGAATGTTTCTTTTAAATGGCATCCGGAAGCTGGAAGTAAAAACATTCTTTTATTCCAGTCACAATATAATAAGCTAATTAAACAATGGGTTGGACATGAATTTCGGGTATTTAGGCTTTGTTTTTCCCTTGTAATTGGTTCGGACTCAAGTAGCGTAGTCCGAAATAATCCTAATCCTACTGAAGGAAAACAATTTATTTTCTTAACAGCACAAGGATTTGGACATGTCAAGCTCATGTAAGTCTGGGATCATTGGATTCTCGATTGAAAACATGACAGGGTTCCATCCTTACTGGAGATGCAGTTGGATTTTTGCTTCTTAGGTGAAGAAATTCTTATATCTTCTCTTAAACTGAGTTATTACAGAAGAACAGTGTCTTTCATATTTTCATTTTGCTCTCACGTGTCCTGGTAAATGATTGACAAACAACAGGACACGTCACAGAGATAGGACACTCACTTCGTCGTGTCACCTTTGTCATCCACTTCAAAGAAATAAGTAAGTTTGTCCAAGAAAAGAAGTTATTATCATCAAATCAAATCCAGTTATGATTCCTCCCTCCCTCCATTACAGGCTGCATGTGACATAATAAAACTTTGACATCTATTACTTGGACGGAACATAGTTTCCTAGACTTAATTTCCCAGTTTAGTTTTGTCCATCCTAGCTACAAATCCTGGTTCTTAGTCGTAGTTTCAGTGCAGCCAACAAGGAAGGAAGTTCTTAATTGGAAAGAGATATGAGATACAGAATTGGACTTGGAGAGAGAAAACATGGCAGCTAAAACTTTGAGAGAACTAAACTGGATCCAAGACATTTCCAGAGTGCAGAACTGACACAAACAAACTTATGAAAATGTAATTAAGATGTCTTTGCTTTTGGTTGGATGGTATCAAACAAGCTTGTGATGTGCTGATGTATTTTATTGTCAGTGTCATGCCACTTTAGCCAAATTCTGCCAAGGTCAAAATTAGTAATATGTATGTTAGGAATTGCAGTATATTTTTAAAAAAAATAAATTTATAATGCAGTCACAAGAGACCTGGAATCTATTACAACCTCGTATTTTAACAATTTCCCCAAAACTCAAACCGGTAGCGATCCCATGCAATTCCGATAATTTGCCAACTTCCCCTGTAAACTGGAATTGCTTGCCATTCCTCCATCAATTCATTGAATTCACCCTTATTCCATTGTCCACTCCGATTATCCCATCACAAGAAACAAATTGCACCAACTTGCAGAACTTGGGTCATTGCTAATCCTCCTGAAACTCGTGACACGAACTGGGCATGAAATTACAGAAAATCCTCATTTAATGAGAGGAATTGTCACGATCATGTAATCTTTTCATTGAATGGATAAAGTTTCTAGTGTCCAACCAGCAGCCAAGATACATAACTAGACTCCAACTAGAGAAAGCAGTTCTACTCCGTACTGCAGTACATTCAGCTTCTTTACTACCAGGAACTGCCCAGCAATCTAAAATCTATCCGAGGAGAATAATATGTAAACTTAATCCCTTGATTTTGATGGTATCACATCACATCTCCCCCGTTTATGGGTCCCCAGGGTGTGAATTGTTGGCAGACTCGTTGAATAAATGTTCTTCTTTTATTTCTCTTTTAACGAACTTGAATTGATTCTTTGGACTGACCAGACCACTTCAGTGAAGTCTTCACTTTAACCCATTCCAATTTTGCTACTTCTTTATGTTTATACCATGAGAAGGATTAATACACCCACAAATTTTCCTGAATTTGGGCATCCCATCCAATCTGAGTAAGCACTTAATTTTTCCTTTTCATGGTTAACTTTCAATTTAAATTTCACTAATTCCCAACTTTTGAGACACCAATGTATCTCTACGCCCACCACAATAAATTACAAGTAGTTAACCAAACCAGGTAAGAGGTGTGCATGTCTGTTTTTTAATTCCTGTGAGTTTACCTGCCCTTCCATTCTTGGCTGTCAAAAGTTGCATCAAGTTTTTTTTCACTTTTTCTAACATCCCAATTATTAGCTAAGCTTAAGCTGGGCTTAAGAATTTTGAGATGAGCTTCAGCAACTCGGCACGTTTCCATTTTCCAGCCATGTAAGGTAATTAATGACTTGGTTGTTTTTGCTGATTGAAATTCTTCCAGGGTTTGGAGAAAGTGATAAAAAAACAGGAGTCAGTTGAATAATGAGGTTTACACGGTGAGGTGAATAAGGGAAGACAACAGAGACTGCACCTCGTTTTTTTGTAATAATTTGCTAAGATTTATGAATTATGATGTAATGCCGAGATTGTGAAACAAAAAAACTCAACAAAGTTGTAGGTTGGAGAAGAATGGGCGGAAATGCAGTAAATCTAAATTCGAATTATAATTCCAACAATTTCATTTCAAGTTGTTAACTTTTTTCAGAAAAGTTAAAAAGTCTCAGCATCCCTCCTGCGAATATAAAGTTCTGTAATCCCTCAATCTCACTTATTGTCTCTAATTACTAATTTTGAGTGATAACCCATGATAACCCTGCCCTCGTCATATCCTCCTTCCTTCTAAATTCAGTGATTATATTCCACCCAGTTTAAATTCTCTCATCAAAATTGTAATTTCTCAATCTCCACCCAAACCAAACCACGTCGTAATAATAATGGGAGGATCTGAATTGCATCTGCTTTACTTTACTCTAGCCACAAAATAACCAGCCTACTCTAAAATATTTCCAGCTGAAATGATGTAAGAATTTGAATTGGAAACCGGTTTCTAAAATTCTGAGGGAAGCCAAAACCAAACCACAATCTCAGTCTGGATTTATTAAACAAAACCACACCAAAACCAAGGATGAGATATGAAACGAAATAGGAAACTGTGTAAATGACTAAACCCAGCAATTCCGGATGTATTGGAACTTACAGAACAAATTCTATTCCTTCTTTGCAACTGAATTGCATCCCTTTCAACTTTAATCAGACTGGGATTACTTGCAGATAATTGAATTTGTGCAGGGAAAGGATTCAACTGGGGTGGGAATTTACTCACATAACAATGGGGAAAGTATGAGAAATACTATCACATTATCGCTTAGGAAGTACCCGGAACCTCTTATATCACAACCGCAACGATAATTTTGTCATGTGCATTTGTTTTCTGGGATACAACCGTTCCCTTGATCAGAGACATCACATCATCCTTGTTTTCGAGCTTTGTTAAACCACACGTTTAAATTACATTTATTACATTAAATATTGATAGTTGGACCGGAGTGAAAATGGAAACAAAGTTTTAATCGAGTCACCGACTTTGACTAATATTTAGTGAAGCGTGTCAACTTTCCCCTTAGTCTCATTTTCAGTAGTCTCATTTTGTAATCATGGCTTGATTTTATTGTGTGTTTCTTTCCTTGTTAATTCTGAGAGTGTAATAATTGTAAATAATTTGTAATGAGGAAGGAAAATGAGTTTTGTGGGGCGATCAATCATGCAAATACTAATGCATTTACTCTAAAAGCGACAAGCTTAAAAAATGTTACCTCTCGCTTCAGCTGTGGCTCCTTGTAATGCCAAATTAGACGCTGATTGTTCCAACATTAATTCCTCATAGTTTGGATCAGAGAGGAGGGTTTGGCCATTTTCCGTTACGCAGAGTAAACTCCATATCACCCACCAGAATGGGATTTGTCGGGAATGTCTCATCCTCATTGTTAGCTTGGAGGAGGCTTATTTAGGGGAAGTGATTTATTTAGGAGTCTGAAATAAAATAAAACATATTTTGTTAGAGTTTAGTTGTTTATGACTTAGATTCTATAACATCTTTCTGTTTAAAGAAAGGATTTCTGTATTACACATGTATTTAGTAGCGAAAAAACCAAACAACTAAAAAAACTGCCATAATTTCAAACTAAACAATCTGTAAATATAATTAGGTCGCTAAATATGTGTGACAGAGCAAAATTCAAGTATTACATTAAACATGCGAACTAAAAAATCCATGTGGGCTGCAGATTTTTCTATATACTTAACGTTTCGGATTTCAAATGAGACTTTGTAATCTGTGACGAATACAATGTCAATTTTTTTCAATCCTTGATTATACGGAACACTTTTCCATTCCCTGCATGAAGAATATTTGCAAAGTTTTGCAAAATTGATGGGCATTATATCTTTTCCTATTTATAGACGGAGCATCATTTCCTTCCCACACAATTCCCTCTCGTCGTTTGATCTACTTAAAATTTTGCTTCTCCTTTTGTTGTTGGATTGTCGTCAGAAATTAATTTCATTTTCCGAAAATCAATAAGCTCTCCCAAGCCAAAGACCTTGGCACAAACAGGCCGACACAATAAAGGGAAATCTGGTCAATAAAGGATTCCTAGTTGCAAAGTGGTGGTTTTCTGGAGGACAATGTCTTTTGCTACCTACTTATAAAGGGAGAATTGATTGTATCACGTCCTCCGCTTGATTTACCCCTCACAAATGCTAATGCAAGGAAGGTACTGGGTTTTAATTCAGTTATTTATTATCACACCATACCATATTGCTTTCGCTCCTTAATAAGGACTTTAGATTGAATAGATTCATTCAAGCCGACAAGAATTTTGGGTTTGCTCATGTAATTTGAAGGAATTTAAATTGAAAATCTTTATAAAATTTTGTGTCACATGGTCTGAAGTTTAGTAATTACTGGATCAAACTAGGTACAGTATTATGACAAACCTGGAGTTTGGTCACAATTTTAAACTCATGTCATTTCAAGGTTGACTAAATCTTAATGTTTGACACCTGCGGTGCGGTTTCATGGTGAATTCACATTCATTGAGAAAGTTATATTTAGGAATTATACTTCGTTGGCATTCAATGGGTTTGCTTATCCCGTTTTTGTATCATTCTGCACGGTTTACTTTCCTATGCGTGGGTACTTTCTTTCTGGACAAGCAACATTTTGTATGCAGACTGCTTGATGAGTTATAGCAAAGAATTTGTATACCATTTTATAAAGATTGTCAGAAATTCGACAGAACTTCACTTAAAAAGGAAGACATCGACAACTGCTTATCTTTAATATTTGAAATATTAAAAATTATAACAAAAATTGAACAAAGATAGCTCTATCAAAGTTTAACGAGTCTCATATTTCCCATGTGGTTCAAAATTTGAACCGCAATAAAAGTCAAACCATTAAAAGTTGGACTTAATCAAATTGTTAATTTTCAAGTAAACTCAAATAAATTCAACTATTTCCAAGATTTAGTTAAATATACTGTAATTTCAACTGTTAATTAACAAGCTAATTGCGTAATTGCTTGTTGTTCAAGGGATGGACGGGTCTCCAGGAAAAACACCGGTGTCTCTTCTTCAAGAGATTTGTACCAGGAAAAATGTCAACCCCAAATATGAATTGCTCCAAGTAAGGAATCTGTTGATTAATCTTATCCTAGGCTTATCTTATTAGTTTATTGATACTCGGAACTAATTGGTCTTATGTCGTTCACAGGTGGAAGGAGCCGTGCATGAACCCACCTTCCAGTACCGTCTCTCCTTGGAGTATAATGGATCTGAATATGAACGTAAGTATGAAGTAATTTTGCATGAGCCAACTATTACCAAGCAAAGAATTTGATTTTCAATATTCCTATTAATTTGCAGAGACAGGAACAGGGCGCTCGAAAAAGGAAGCTAAGCACAACACAGCTCTTTCCATGTTGGTGTCGATGGGACTCTTGTCCAGTGATGAACAACCCATGGAACATGACCAGTATGAAGCCGCTCCAGACGGGGATGACCTACGAGTTGGTGGGGTAGACGGTGACCTTGGGGGTACAAATCCGGTTGGACTATTGCAAGAACTATGCATGAAATTGAAGCATTCTCCGCCAACCTACGAGGTAATGGATAAAACATGCAATAGTGTCGCAACCAACACAGAGAAATATAATATAAATATTGTCAATATTATTAGGTTCATTCTGAAGAGGGCCTTCCTCATGAACGTATATTTGCTATGGCGTGTCGAGTTGGAGAACATTTTGTAGAGGTAGGGCGAGGAAAATCAAAGAAATTAGCGAAACGTCAGGCAGCTGCACTAATGGCGGATCGACTAAGAAGTATTCCATCTGAGACAAGTAACGTATATGACTTTGACGAGGATGACGACAAGATCTGTGAAAGATTTGCGGCGGCTCTTAATCTTAAACGGAATACCTCGGCTAAATTCGAACCGGATGGAAGTTTATTGTCAAAATGTCAGGCAGTGGCAATTCACAAATTTTCGACAGTGCAGGTAAAGCTTCTATCTCTATTCTGTTCTAAAGTCCACGTCGTTTTCTAGCTAACAATTCTGGTATTTTTTTCTTAAATAGGACATGGAATTTCAGACTCAGACTTGTGATCCTGTAAAAATTTTAGCCGAGTTGGAAGACTCTTCATTTAAAATTCTTTACATCGACGTTGACGAGCTTTCTACCATCAACAATATACCAGTGCTTTTTACAAATTACTTCTGATCCTCCCATTGTCGCAATTGGCGAAGGTAAAACTCGTGACACGGCTCGGAAGAGTGCAGCATTTGACGCTATAAATATGTTTAAAGATCTAATAAACTCTACTTGTTAAAATTTAAAGGAACCAGTAATTTGAATTTAAGTGTCATTATCAGCATACTTTCCTTTTGGAATTTGAAATTAATTTCTTCATGTACAATTTCTCCACCTAATTTTTTACTGTTTATTATGAATCCAAACAGTGCATTTACGGCGTCACCCATATTCAAGATAGATAACTTCAAAATTAAAACTTGTAAATAATAATTATTAAGAACTTTGCCATTGCCATTAATGTGAAGTTGACGTTTATCGATTCCCACGGATTGACATCTGCATTACATAAACATTACTTACGTAAATAACTTGGATTCCTCTAAATATTTGCATTTACTCTCTAAACAGCTCAACAAAACGTACGAGTCTCGCTCAAAACTAGACAAAACAGAAATATGAAACCAGCCATTCCACCAATTTCGGCATAACCCTCCCATCAAGATTTAAGTTTACTTTATGATAATTATCCCAATAATTACATGACATGCATGATTTCAATACACACCACCAAACAGCCCTTAATAGCTTTCTTATCGCTCCTATCATTATTTGGGAGTAAACATTTTGAGTCAAATCACACCCAAAAATCTCAATCTAAATAATTGTTACTGCCTCGCATAACAGACCACCCAACTAAAATCCACCGACATTACGACACTACTTCTCCTGGCGAAACTAAGAAATAATGCACCCGTAGTCACGTAAATTACATGCAAGTGGTGCATGTTGTAACCGCAATTAAAAGTAAATGTTTACTTTACCAAAATTCTTATCTTGAGACAAAATCCGAAATTAAAATTCAACACCCATCCATCCAAATTCCAAATTTTTTCTCATTTTCATGAGCTTATGTTGTGTCATGTCATCTCAACGTAATAACTTTGGAAGTTGCGTGTAAAACTCTTTACTCCAACCGAATCCAGAAGTATTTCCAGCACTTATCACCCTAACTTGTGCATGCAACTAAGTAAACTAAACTTGTACAAGTAAACCCAGAAACATCTGCCCTTTAAGTAACAAACTGCGTGTTAGTGCGTACATGTAAGGAAAGGGTAATGAAGGCTGAGAAAGCTGCAGTTGTGCGATAATTAGATCAAACAAAGAAAACATGGGATGATTCTTTTTCCATGTCATGCAAGCTAAGCCAAGGAAATTATGAACCATTTAATATTCAGTGTGGTGTGGAGGGTTGGATAAAAAATTTATTGAAATTGAATTTAAATCCTAAATGTTCCATGGATGGATGGTTGGGTGCAAGTCATTTTTCTTTTTAATCCATGAGCATGATTTGATGATGACTTTTTGAATGACATGAAGGGATGAGTGATGGTGTGAATTTGGATGAGTGAACTTAAATTGTCTGCTTTTTTATTTTACGGAGATAATGTGTAATCGCATGCATTTTGTTGGGTTTTATCGGGGACATGCAGTCCGAGTCCGGGTGGGTTAAACGGGATGAACCATAAAAGCTGGAGAAATGCAAACAAAAACGTGATTTTGATGGATTTTGTCCCCAATTCTGTACAACTCCCAAATTACCAGGCACCAAGTTATGACAGTAATAAAAGCAGGACAATAAAGAAGAGTTCCATATTTCTCCCCATCTGTTTTGTGAACTAATTACTGCTTTTCACAGACATCATGCCAGAGCACAGGATAAAATCTCCCGTTCTCAACGGGTTGGATTAACTAAGAAGGAAATATGTATGGGGTTGATTACTTTATGTAGTGTTATACTTTACTTAATGAGTGAGAAGACGGGAGATTGTCATATCCCGTCAGTTTCATTTAGTTTAGGACTTTGCTCTTGTTTTGTCTACCCCTCCCTAGTGACGGAGGCTAATTTGTTTTGTTTAAGTTTTTAGTGTGGCATCCGGACAGTAAAGTGATCAAAAACCTAATTAAGGGAGACAGCAAAAGAGGACACCCTGATATGAGTTAATATGCATGAACTAAAATTCGAAATTCGAAACAATACTCAAAATTTGCAATATCAAAAACCCGAAATGTGATTTTTAACAATTTTATCTTTAGATGTGCAAAATAAGATGTGGACCAACCATTTAACTAAACGAAATGAAGATGGTTAAATTGTCCAGTTCTAGGTTTTGCTTTAATTCCACTTTATACTATGAAATCTTTCCAGTATTTAAATTTTGTCTCCTTAAGACCCCAATTCGAGTCCAACTTCACTAAAGTTGGACTCTTTTCAAATGGAACAACTTCCTTGAGTCCTCTAACCAAATTGTAAATTTTACTGCTTTACTAATGCAACGAGCAAAGTTGGCCAGTTGAACGGAGCTGTTACAATAAAGGGTTGAATTTGAATTTGAATCTAAACTTGGAGCTTGTCAGGCAATGCACAATTTTAAGTATAATGGATTATGAGATTTTTAATGTTCTCATTCATATTCATCCCCTGACACCTTCCTTCCTCTTTACTTCCTTCAACGTCCACCCTAATGGCCCTCGTTCTCATTAATCAATCCCTTGATTAACTTTTACACTTATTGTAAGTTCAGCCATATTTCTTTGTACTTCTAACTATCCCATCCACAGCTGCGGCTTCATTAAGTTACAATATATTGTTCATGGACCGACATCTCATTCAAATCCTTTTCTAGCTGTCTGTAGGTTACTAAGATTGATCCCAGCTTTGGACAAAAGTAACAAGTTATAATAAATATGTCTACAATTGTGAGAATGAGCCAGCAAATGTTGAGGGTGTCACATAATTTACAATTTAAAATGGATTGACTTGACGCATTGAAGCTGGACTGACTATCTTTTACCCTTTCACACTTATTATGAGCACGCACGCATTATTACGCGTAGAAAAGTCGTAACGAACTGGAACCTCGAAAAATGAGACTAGTTAAGTTGCACCCCAATTGCACGCATTGTATTGCAACACAGTTCTAAGGACAAACGCACATTTTAAATTACTACAAAAAGCTAACCGGTAATTAGAGTACCTGGGCAGGCAGAGTTGAGCAATTTAGTTGGAATGATTTTTGTAAAACTCGATTAGTAATGATGAGTGAGTGAGTTATATAATTTTCTACTTTGAATAATTTCATGCACTTAGCAGTTCCTATCTAGCTGGAGTTGATGCGTTTTTTATCAATTGTTCAGGATGAGCCTGGTTTTTAAAGGCATATAGAAAAAAATTCAGGAACTGTAACATTTAATGACAGCATGCATAAAAATGCTTTGTTTCCTTCCACCAAATACATGGGTAGAGGTAGAGGTTAAGTTAGCAAGGAAAAGTTGAATTTAAAACGAATAGTCTCAAATTTACTGGTCACTCCGTGGGTACTCAGAATATGGTTCGTTTAGCTGGCTGCACACCATGCACAAAAGAAAATTAGTTCAGTGATGCGTAAACCCTCAAACTTCAAACGCATGATTTTTGGTTATGGTTTGGTTAGAAAAAGCCAGCATGACTTTTGTTGATTGGTGACTCAACTGGAACTGGACCGGTTGACCAGAGCAGACCACCGTCATTTCATTGCATTTCAATTCATTTTACTTCCACGAGATTGAATTACATTGGAAACCTTGCAAGGTTCACTTCTGAGTAAAAATGGTTATGGTTTGGTTAGAAAAAGCCAGCATGACTTTTGTTGATTGGTGACTCAACTGGAACTGGACCGGTTGACCAGAGCAGACCACCGTCATTTCATTACATTTCAATTCATTTTACTTCCACGAGATTGAATTACATTGGAAACCTTGCAAGGTTCACTTCTGAGTAAAATATAAAATTATCCCACATTTCCTTTATTACATGATATTCCATCTACTCTGGATAAGATGGATGGCTGGATATTTGGTTCCTATGAATTTAAAATTTGAAAAACGCCCAGTCTGTCTTCCTTCCCTGCTCAATTTCAAGTTTTTTTTACTGGGCAAATAGCTGGATTTGAGATGAGATTGAATTCAAATTTTTATTTTTGTATGTACTCAAACATCCAATTGAATCGCATGGTAAACAAGACGGATGTGGGGTGGACCAGTTTATTTTGGATGTAATTCAAAATTCAATTTAGTTTTGTAAAATCTTCTTCTAAAGAAAAAAGCGATTTTGAAGAATAGGATTACGGTAAGGATGAACAATACGAGTTTAGAATCCTATTCAACCGAGAAGAGGAAAAAGACTTGACAAGCCTGACTGGACCTAGACAGTAAAGCCCTTGAAAATGGGAGTATTCCTCGCACCATAGGGTAAGTGGGCCTTATTATTAAGGTATCAAATTACGTGTCAGTCGAAACGGCTATGACAAGCCTGACTGGCCCTAGACAGTAAAGCCCTTGAAAATGGGAGTATTCCTCGCACCATAGGGTAAGTGGGCCTTATTATTAAGGTATCAAATTACGTGTCAGTCGAAACGGCTACTTGATGCGTTTTTTTTCAGCAGATGAGGTTCGATTCGTTACCCGTCCAACGAAACAGTGCTATTAGTGTGTGTTTATTTAGAAGAACAAAGATTTCATAGAGAATGGCCAATAGCTTGAGCCCAGATTTTTCTTTATCCAGCATTTTGTCTGCGTTTACAAGTGAGACAAAGCCGACAACCAACTGTACACAGATGAATAGCCTGTTACTGGAATTGTCCGTTGTTAGACTTAGAGTTAGCTAAACTAGCCAGTTTTATAAATGGTTGTTTGTTTTCCTGGAAGGAATATTGATTTTTTGCAATTTATTTCAAAAAAAATCAAGGAGACTCCAGAGAATTGACAATTCTGGTACTTTCTGTTTTCCGATGTGCCCCATTTTCCTTTTCCCATCATACCTTTCCATGACCTATTTTGAAGGTGATTGCTATTCCAAATAAAAAGTGTTGTCGTTGTCTTAATGGTGCTGGGTAGAGTAAATAAATACAAACCCAAGAACTGTGCCAAGAAAACCATTCCAGTAGCGTTGGCGTGGGTCTGATCCAGACGGGTGAATGTGAATCTAGACCAAAGAATAACGCCTTCTGTTTCTAAATTCAAGGTGCACTTATACTTCCTTTACCACTTTGTCCCCGTATTAACACCATACTCCTTCTTGTCTTAGTAACCACACCGCCATCCTGATAAAAGGACCCCGCTGCCTACTACCTTAGCCTAAGTGAGGTCTTTAATAATCAGCTCAGCCTCCGGTTCCGCCGTCTCTTTTGTTTTCTTTTCACTTTTTGTTTTGTTCTCTGTCCCACCATTGTTTTGTTTGTCCCTAGCCTCTACTTTGGCAGTAGGTAAGTAAATGGACCCGTATTTCAATGAAGAAGTTGAAGTAATGCAGGAAAAAACCTGGACAAGGAATCCAACTCACCTTTTTTTAAACCTTTTTCCACTAGCCTGAATTTCATTCCATTCCATTTTATCACAACTTCAACTTCAACCCAGTTTATTTTACTTTACAACAACTCCACTAAACTATCATCCCGTCCAATGCCAACCTCTGGATCCAAGCATTACTTTTTGTTACGTAATGTTGGCCACCTTTTAAATAATGATGCCTTCCTTGGAGGTAGGATGTATGTACGTTATCAAACCGGCATTAACCATCCTAAAATTTTAAACTTGTACCATTTACGCTACACTCGATCTGAGTTTGTGGGACAGGGTGCAGTAAACCATTACCATCTCAGAGCAGTTTACACCTTCCAGAGTTTGTTGAAGTACACTAAATTTCAGGCTGGGTAATGTATGTCCCTTAGTAAAAGTAGAATGGGTTAAGATCACTAAACATAAGTAGCATATCAACATCATGCTGGAAAATCATAAAATTTAAGTGATCGACATACTAAACTCGACGTGGAGGATGAAATAAATATAAAAATATTAGTCAGACAGAACCCTTTGGTCAGGTCAGGTGGCTGGATCTTGATTTTTTGAGTGAGCAAACACAACCTAAATTGTAGGTCCTAAAGAAGCTTGAGAAGTAAACGAGGTCAAATAAATGTAGTGTTGGCTACAGAAAGTCTTGATTTTTTGATGAAAATACCTCTGGGACTTATTTACTCAGCTACAACATCAACAAAACTCTTCAGTTTAACACAAAACGTAGTAGTTTAGACTCTTGAAAAGTAATTCATGACGAGATGAAGTCGAGAATGTTGATTACATTCGCAATTTCAAGTACTCCAACAACTATATGTACTGAAAGGTAACACTATACAGCTGCTGGAAAACGTTGCGAAACTAAAACTAACCAACCTGACCTTCAATAAGGCTTCAATCATGTCTTGGAGAAGTCAGGTCAAGCGAAAAAGTTGCCTTTTTCAAAATTTGTTCAGTTTCAAAAACTCGAAAACATACCGCTGTCAATCTGGTCTGTCCTTGACTAAGCTACAATATAGTGGTGTAACTGAAGTATACGAATTTGAGGTATTGTGTTGCAAGCAGGTGTGGTTCAAATCCGTGTGTGTAAATGTACGGGAAAGGGAAAGCAACTTGTCAAAATTGACTGAAAGACTTTGACTCGGATTGGGATTGACAGAAGAGAATTGAACATTCTGCTCAGTCACTCATCAAATCAATCAACAAAAAGAAGATGGGAAAAGTCTCAAGTTTATTTTTTGGAGTTTTCTTTAACCGACTGCTTATTCTGTTTTGATTTTTAGTAAGGTAAAGAAATCTTCTGGTACTTTATATTGCCAGCCCTTTATTAAAATCAATATTTATTCACCTGCCTGATTTGGTTCCTTCCCTTTGATTGAGATTGGATTGCAGATGAGATCCAGGTTCTGTTGGATATTGGATGTCAAAATATTAATGGAAATGATAAAATGGAAATCCTGACTTGCTGACGGGTCCACAGACTCTACGACTCAGTGAACTTTAAAAATTGAAACAATGAGAGGTACATGGATGGAAATTGAATCTGAGGAGAGCTTGCAAGCGAGTTTAAAACTTTCAAAATACATGCAACTACGACCACAATGCAACATTTATAAAGATATGACAACGACTTGTCATGACATGATGCGACTCGAAGTTGACATGACACGATATGTCTGCTATTTAGAATTGGACGTAGATTTTGAACAAATTCTAAACGCCTTGAAATTGCACTCTTTGAAAACCACGAAGTCTCATCTTATCCGTGTCTCATTTTAAACAACATTTTGAGAATATATGTAAATGTCTTGTGACTTCGGACAAGGCAATGAATGAGTATTAATAAGTTTTAGATTGGACAAAATAATGCATATATAATCCTTCACTGCCCATTGCTTGAGTTAACACAATTGAATAAAAAATGACGGTAACAAACCTTCCTTCGATTACGAGGACCTGTATGTTATTCCCGTTAAACAAATGTCACCGTTTCTTCTCTCTGATTCTTGTTTGTTTAACTTACACCAGAAAAAAGAACCCACATGGCTACAGAAGATAAAACAAAATAAATTCTTGAGCCCTGAGACAACAGACCAAGATAACATTGGGCTGGGATCAAATAAATACAAAGAATGGAATGGGATAACGAACCACAAGGATATCGAATTGTATTCAGTCAAAGTCAGGGAAAAAAGTCACTTCTGCCTTATCAAAGTTTTCGTTCCCGACTCCAGGTGTGGTTCATAGTTTGTACAGCCTTTATTATTTTGTTAACAAGTTTGTTCAAGTCAGATGAAGGCAATTGTAAAGTGAGAAACTAAATTATTTTTTAAGGATTTGACTTGAAATAACAAAACTCTGTTTTCTTTTAACCAGACCAGGACCAGGATGATGGGAAAGAAATCGTGGAATGAATGAACACAAATTTTCCATCCGATTTTTTATCATGACAAACCAACCACAATTCTTATCTGGATTTGATCCCTTTCTTACTGGATTGTCAATACGATTTAAAAATAACGATGATTCCTCAGAATCCGGAATGCTTGAGCGAACTGGGCGAGTTGTGGGTTTGTACTAAATTCGTAAAGAATGAAATTGGAATGATATTTCAAATTTCCAAATACGATACGGATAATCGATCAGATGTCACAAGCAATTCCATTTTGGTGAAGTGAACACCGTAGCAAAGCCACCTGAAGAGATGAGACCAATTTCTTTGCATAGTTTTGCCTTATGTAGTTCTGGCTGGAATGGATTTATGTAACTGGAGCATCGATTCTATTTAACCACTCCTTACCAAAGTGATCAATTCCCAGAGCATGTCATTCTGTTCATGTTTCAGTCACGCAGAGCAAATTTATTTATATTTTTAATCTTCCTTTGCAACAATATTTATTGGATCATCTCATCGTCAAGATTTAGATTGAGTCTCAAATAAATGTGCATTCATCCCATCCCGACTAAAACAGACCACGCACTCTGACAAGGCATGGATGGAAGATAACCACAAGACTACAAAGTGGATTCATGCATCCAAAACAACGACACTAAACTTATTTACGGTACAATGTACAAGAACGATGTAACTGAGTTTGTACTTACTTTTTGCTGGAGTTTGGTTCCTTGACTTTTCATTCCTCTGCTTAGCATGAGATTAAGATTAAATCATGTACTTTTATGGCTTAGTTTAGTTTGGAATTGGAATCGTAGAAAATTTTGCGTCTTGCTCCAATACTTCAAGGGAAGTTAGAGTCAGAGTGCAAGTTTTATGAGGTCCTCTGAGCCATGTCATAAAATTCTTGGGAATTTTCATTCAGGGTGGATTTCATTTGGGTGAATTTCATTCAGTACTTCATGGGATTGAGGATTCATTTTGAGATTTTCTGCAGTAATAAATTCTTAAGAAAGTTATTCAATAGGATTCAAAAGTCACGAGGAGGTGATTACAGTTATAGATATCAACTCAACACTTGTTATTGATTTACAGCATTGTGTCAAAGAATCACCACTACTCATCTTGGCCAGCTATTTGGGATATAAATACGTATTAGCTGATTGATTTACTTATCAGTCCTGAACACTGGAGGTTATATACTATAAAATTTACTGAGATGCGGAATGACCGAAATTTGAGTTTGTCCATGAATAACACTGAACTAAAATTTAACCCAGACGAGAACTTTCTAAACCAAAATCCTACTTCTAATAATAACGTCTCTCACCCAACAATTCCATGATTTATCATCTTTTCTCCAATTTCATTTCCACTTTCTCCATCTGGTCACAAGTTTCAAGTTTGATTTAGTACCAGGAAGCTCGACTGAACCCATTCCACACTCTTCGGATTAACAGATTAACTCACACTGACTGAATTGTACCCAAAGGCTAAAACAGACCCAGCAAAATCTCTGGAGAAAGTCAAGTGCTCCAGGAGAAGACCAAACTAGACACTCACTTGTTTCCCTGCAGAACTACCACAACCAAAACCACAATCAACCACAGAACAGAACCACCACTTGCTCTATATTTACTGGGACACACTCCTTTTCGAAACGGATCTCATTTTAACGTACGTCCGCATCCGACCAACTCTCAAACCCGACTGAAGGAGAAACTCGTCTTGGTTCAGCTTTTTACTAAAGTTTGACTATTTCTTGCCTTCTCTCAACTTAGACTAAGTTCTGCCCAGTAAAATACAATACCCACTGGAAAAGGTTGTTTTCTTTCTTATGAGTAGTTTTGGTCATGTTTCTACTTCCGATTTGATTTCGCACTTTTCAGCTTCAATTCGGCTACAAGGGTTGGTTTTGAATGGATCGAGTTTATTTTATGAGTACCGTAAAAACTTTGCAATTTCCTTCAAAAATGAAAGTGACTGGATACCTCCGAACTAAACAGAAAACATTTGTTCCGTAAAATTACTGCATTTCTGAGAGTTACCTAGAAATGTGCAGCCGGCAGGGTTCCTCAACTTCTGGGAAGGATAAGGATTCAATTCTGTCGAAATATTATGGGAATGAAAATAGAAAACTCTTCAATTTTGAAATTGCACTGCCTTCTCAACCATGCAATCGGTACATCGTTTATGTTTGTGGACGTCGACAAGGATCTCAATCTCAGTCAACGCCGCCAATATTATTCGCTCCTTTTACTTGTCCATGTATTTACATGTCGACATGGACAACCGCACAAACCACATCATGCATACGTCGTTTATGTTTGTGGACGTCGACAAGGATCTCAATCTCAGTCAACGCCGCCAATATTATTCGCTCCTTTTACTTGTCCATGTATTTACATGTCGACATGGACAACCGCACGAACCACATCATGCAACATTCTGTTGAGTTTGAAGTTTACTTTTTTCAAATCTCATAAAAGCGACCTGCTGCGTAGCAAATGGAAATGTTCCTCCGATTCTCCATAATATGTAAGAATGAACTAAAAGTTGCTAGTTTTTTTAGAGTTTTCTTTTTCTTTTATCCAGGTTTTTTCAATAAAAGAATAATACTTGTTATGGTAAAAATGATTTTCTGCCTGTAATACCCATACCTTCTTCAAGGACTTGTATATTCTACGTAGAATTTCTACCCTGCAGGCTCAATATGAGTACTCGCAGAATAAAAACCTGACTTGCCTTTGGAAATGCAAATAGAAATAGAAACACAAAGTTCATTTCAATTCCTTGATCTAGATTTTGATGTTGAATCTTGTTTTAACTTCTGCTCCAGTAAAACATAAAACATTTATTTCATTTTATGTCCAGAAGCAAAATCCTGCTGCTACAAACTCCAGTTTTTCTTGGGTAGGAAAAAGACCCCTGCAGGGTTCCTCCGTGTTAGTGCTGCTGCTCCACTTTTGGATCCAATAGTTTTGGTTGGCGTGTCGTTCTGTATTTTTTGAAAAGTCTTTTTGAAAATTCACAGAGTGCTTGAGGCAGCTACAGATATGGAGAGCATTGGACAAAGAGGTTAGTATTTTAACTAACCATGCATGGATGGGCATAGACAGAACTGTTGGAATTGTGGTATCTTTGATGAATTTTACCAAAATTTTCATTACTGGGCTTTGTCTTTGTGCAGTTGTGATGTGGACTGAAATAATCAGACTAATTATTATTATGTTAAATATATCTAGGGACTCATTTGGCTGTTTTAGTGTAAGTAAAACAAAATACAAAGGGAAGACGGAATCTTCAATTAATTGCTTTTGATTTCATTTATGCACAGAATCAAAACAAGTATACACGTTATTTCACTAAAAAGTCAGAAAATAAGAGTAAATGAGCTTTTCATGTTCAACTATAAACAGTAATAATCATGCAATTAAATGTAAAATCAGTCAGTGATGAACAAAGCACTCGCATATTTACTTCATTGACCCGATTCGCAAAATAAGGTATCTAAGAAAAATATGTAAATTATTGTTATCATATAAAATGAAATTGAAATGCCAGTCCCACATGGAAGATTTCCATTCACTTTAGATTTTGTGTGACCACTTTTCCTTTTACTAGAAATTGACTACACCTCCTAGGAAATGGGTAGAGTAACATTTTCTACTTCCTCAAAAATACTTTCTCCAGCAGCACTTCCCATTTTACCAAGTCAGGAAACATTATTCGTCATTCCCACTTCCACACTAGGACACAATACAGATAAGCTCAAAGGAATAGCAACAAAACAAAACTATCGGAGAATGTAAAAAAAGAAAGCAAAAAAGATGAAAACTGTTGAGCATTTCCAACCAACTTTCACCGAGTAGATTATGGAACTTGTGGGTATGTTGAATTGCATTGTGCAGTTGCATTGGGTGACTGTGACCATTTCCAGAAAAAGAAATTGTGGAAAGCTCTTAGTCAAATTGCTCTTAAGGGAAATTCAACCCACAGAATTCCTCCTCACTTAGCTAGACAGAAGATGAGATACAAAATATAGTCCCTACTTCTATTGTTTCCTTAAAAATTCCAAAATTGCCTGCCATTTGAACGCTTTCAGGCATAATTGTATAATCAGTTATTAAATGAATAATTGATGAGATCAGTAATGTTTAGCGGAAAAGTTGCGAGTTTGTGAAGCAAACGAGTGTCAAAGTAAATTCAAAATCGAAACCTCTGATCCAAATTATGCGAACAAATAGTAGCATTCCCATTGTAGCAGTTAAAACAAACACAAATATGACTCAAACTATTTGGCAGTCTTGCATAACAACTATTCTGTTCAGGATGTTCCAATGGGTTTAAAAAGTTACACAATTAGGAAAACCGCAGCTTTCCCAAGACCCCAGGAACTGAATAAACAAAAATGTAAAGTTTGGTTTGGTAGATTTCTTTCCAGTTACTGTTTTTGACCCAGTTTTGATCAAAATAAACTTTTGATGTTTTTGCATTTAAATCATTATTCAAGTTCTGTTGTTCTACTCTAGTGCTTTTGAACAGTTTTAAAATAAATGTTAATGACAATTTTAAATACCAGTCCTCACGTGCCAGTTACTGTCGTTTTTTTATATTTAATTTTAATTAGTAATTATACACTTACGACATTATATACAGTAATCCGTGAGAATAAGTGAAATGTATTCTGGTAGATGTTGCTGGAGAAGCTTTATACAACAAAGAACAAAATCGTGAACTTTGTTCAATTGGGTGATTA
>JAAXNX010000260.1:0-36117 GCA_036491905.1 Folsomia manolachei
CTGGCGAATTCATTCTTGGTAAAGTATTCATTCACAGTCAATGGTTCACTTTACAGGGCTTTCACCTAACCATGCACCAATAACGTAATAAGTTTCATACTAGACATGTTGGTGCCATAAAATGAGTACATGCAGATGGATATTGATGAGCTCAAAGTACAATAAGGAATTCTGAAATAGTAATTTGTGTGCACAACATCATTATGATTTGTGTAGATTGATCAGAGCACTTGATGTAAGATATTAAGGACCATGGTACAATACAATCATAAAGACGCACCTTAAATTGTAGCACTAGCCATTGGATTTCCCATTTGGTGTGTACAAACTACTACAAATCTAAAAATTTCAAGTGGAATAATTCATCAAGTTGAACATGAACTTTTGATGTCTATGAGTATTGTGTCGAGAAATAATCAGAGTTTTCGAAGGAATCAAAAAAGAGTTAGAAAAGGGTCAATACAGAGTAGTGCGGAAATTCCGGCAGTCCTTCTTTCTTGAATTAAATATTTGACAGACTGCTTGGCTCCAATGCTCACACATTTTAACTGAAAGTGATGCTACGATGGGATGATGTTTGAATAAGAAGCAAGAGCAAATACTTGAAAATATGAAATATCACTTGGATATTATCAACCGGAACAACAACTGTCACTGCTTGAATACTCATCTATTGAACTCATCATCTTTCCACTCACTTACATTTTTGTAGTACTGGTGTAGCTCAATGTAGAATAGGAGCATCTATAATATCATACTTTCTTAAACACGTCTTTGTATTAAAATCCATTTTATCAGGAACCCAAAATTCGACCGTGAATTTTAAGAATGACTTTTGTTGTTCAATGAATCCAAGCAGTGAGTTACTCACGTTTCTCCACTCAACTTGGATAAATATGAGGTTTCCATCATATCATAGATGCCTGCATTTATTAAAATAGCTTGTATGCATTAATTTTGCTACTTTTCAGAGTATTGCCACACTACAATCAGCATGGCTCTAGCGGACTAAAGACAATAAGAACAAAAATTGAAATCAAACTTCAAAATGTAAACTTAACATGTAACAATACCTAAAGTTGGTTATTAAAATTACTAATAATTTAAGGACATTGGTTAAAGATGCATAGCGGGATACTAACCATAATATTATTTTCCTACAAACTTTGCATCATTTGCACAAAAACTCATAAATGAAGACCCCCGTGCGTGGGTGGATGAACAAAAAATTTTATCTCCGATATTCCTCTTGAACCGCCGAGATGCCCTCTTTCTTTTTGAAAATGAATGTTGATGCTCACAGAGACTCACAGCATTTGGGAGATGGAGCGATCCATGTAAATCCGTAATGCATCCTTTTCATGAATTTTGTATGAAAGATATGTTTTTTTTTATGTGAATAAATATTTCTGAGTAAATAGGAAATAAACTATATGGTATCAGGTTTGTCCTTTGAGTTCTGTAAATCATAGTCAATAATTACATCTGGAGCTAATGGCTCATGGATTTCATTGTCTTCCCGTTGCTGTTGCTCGGTAGTGGTTATCGGATCATTTGCAACTTCTTTGCTTTCCCAAAACCTTAAGATCATTTCCGCACCTTTTTCTGCAATCATTATTGTTGGCCAGTTGGTATTTCCGACAGGAATTACTGGCATCACACTGGCATCTACAACCCTTAACCTTTTAACTCCATGGACTCGCATCATTGTATCCACAACGCCTTCCTGGTCATCCTTCCCCATGGAGCATGTCCCAACAATGTGGTGCAAACTGACTGTAAACTGCCTCACAAGACACTCCCAATACCTATCGCTTCGAAACTCTTCCTCTTGGCAGCCAGGAAATTTTTCATCTGTAAATTTGGTTCCCAGTTTTTGAAATGCGGTAGAATTCTCCACCAAGTCAATTGCCGTTTTGATTCCTTCAACCATAACTCGGACGTCGTGCTCGTTATCCAAATAGCTTGGATCAATCAAGGGTGGCATCGTAGGATTGGAACTTCTCAACATAATTTTTCCTCTAGAATGTGGTCGCCCATTGGATATCAATTGAAGAAAGGATTCTTTTCCTTTAGCATGCTCATAATATGTCCGCATAACATCCTCCTTAAAGTTGAAAGCTCGTGCGAGCTGAGTATCGCATAAGGAACACATTGAAGCTCCAAATAGTGTGAGGTGAGTATCTAACAGAAATATATTTAATAAAACTTTGACATCTACCAAATATTATGTATCTAATATTTTGTTACCAGGCCATGTGGACTCTCCGGCCTCTTTTGCAATGGAGGATGCATAGAATCCTTGGGCATTTGCGCCACTTGTCGTAAATGGTCCTTTACCCCGAACAAGTAAGTTGTACAAATCAAGAAATCTAAAGTCTCGGTCAATATTGAGACTTGCGGTGCGATTGATGAAAAATGGACCTAAATAAACTGCGGTATGGTCTTGTAGATTCTTTCCGACGGGCAAGTCTTTGCGAACTTCAACCTACCGTAATTCAATTTTAATATTTGACATGCATCCCTACTGAGAAAAGCAGAAGCCACGCCAAGTTTTAATAATATTTGCATATATCTTGTACCTTCACAGCTTTTAAGTTATCTTGTGGACCGATACCACTCCTCATTAGGATTGTAGGAGAATTTAATGCACCTGCCGACAGAATTATTTCACGGTTTGCAAAAGCTATCTTGCGTTTCCCGTGCCGTATATAACTCACTCCAACTGCCTCATTTTCTTCTCCTTCTTTAAAGAGTACCTGCAAAGGATGAAGTGACCAATGTCATAAATTATATCAATAAATTTGGAATAGCATTATTTCATATTCCTACTACACATACTTTTGCAACAAGAGCGTATTTCCTCACTGTGAGACGAGATCTTTGTTTAATTGGTTCAAGAAATGCATCCGATGACGAAACTCTTTGCCCATTTCGTAAAGGATAGTAGACGTAATCAAATCCTAGGTAGAAATCGGTATTACTTTTTACAATACTGCGTTTCTTGTAATAATACCTTCAGTGTAGCGCCCATTCAAATCTGTAATATTGTAGCCTTTGTCATTGGCAGCTTGCAAATATTTTTGACCCATTCCAGTATAATCTGGCATTTGAACTGTCATTTCCCCATGCTTTCCGTGTGCGTCATCTTACAAAATAAACAATTTTTGTACACGAATAAGGCAAAATTAGTTTTTATTTTACTTGGTCCGTCTGCTGGGTAGTTTCCTATAAAATTTTCGCTGCATTTGAAATACGGAAGTAAAGATTCATAAGACCAATCCGAGTCATTCAGTATCTTTGCCCAGTGATCATAGTCTAGTAGAAAATTTCAATATAAAATTTCAAGTGGTGATAATTTAAAACAGTAAATAATTGATCAAAAACCAGAAAGGCCTTTAAAAATTACACTAACCCAAAGGATTCCCTCGATTGTGCATAAGAAAATTTATTCCACTTGTTCCTCCCAATCCAAGCCCCGCACTGAGCAAACACTCCTTCAAAAATATACAAAATAACGTTTATACGAAATTTTGAAAAAAAAGAGGCTCACAACTTTACCTGATGATTTTGCGCAAAAAATCCATGGGGTTGCGGAACCGTGTAGTACTGCCAATCATTCTGTGGATATAAAGAACATTCGCTTATCCCAATCATTCAAATGCAATTCATATCAATAAAATCATGCATTCATTTTTTACTTGTGGATAGTTGACCATGAAAGTAGCAAAGGCCGGAATTGATTGAAAAAAAGGGTGGGGCTCGCCTCCTGCTTCCAACAATAAAACAGAGTAATTTGCACTTAATCTATTGGCTAAAAGTGATCCAGCGGAACCGGCTCCAACTGAAATATAAAAATTATTTGAAACTGTGCCTGTCTACAATGGCATACCCGTGAAAAATGGGAAAGCTTCGGGAACTCACTCACCAACAATAAAGTCAAAAACATCTCCTTTATCGTCATTGACAAACCTGTCTGTAGCTTTATCCACGTTGTTCCATGCAATTAAATATAAACCGAGTGAACTTATAATTCCGAACATAATGTTCTGAAAAAGACTCGCATGTTGTAACATTCCACTGGCTTGGACATATCGCCCTAAAGCCGCAGCCATGATGAATGATGCTTAATTACCCGTTTAATGATTTTGCCAGCTTTTGTAATAGCAAAGTTTTGCGAATTGTATCTAAATCAAACTCGTGAAAAACTAAATGGCAACTGAGACAAAAATTTATTCTGCTACTAGCGTCTTTATAAATTCCAATAAAAAATCTAAGACAGTAACATTATCCGGCCGTTACTGTCTGAGTATGCATTTCGCATTTTTGCACGCTACAATACACTTGCTAAAGAGTTCAGTATTAATCAATTTATGCGTAAGGTCATGAACACGGCTGTTTACTGCGAAACTGCCATTGTACCGGTTTCTTCCTGTATAATTTCCACAACGGGTAATTGGCAGAGGCGTGAGTTCATATAAAGATAATGGCTGTTGAATGTTCACCCCCAGGCAAAACAAAGACGACATGATTGTTGTATAGTTAGATCTAAGTACATTACTTCATTTGAAATTGTATAGGCAAGTATAACGGATTACCCTTTGTTTAATCGACATTATGCATAATATTGAACATAAACACGTTCTTGTATAACTACAATTTTATAGTGCCATTCTTCAGTGCAAATGCTACTGCAAAATCTTATTCAGGGTAACATTTCTTGTATTGTGTGAGTCATTTCATGTAGCGTGAAATTTGTGAAGGATATTTTGTGTTGCATACAATTGTTTAGGCTGGGTGCTCATATTTCCCGAATGAAAAGTTGTCAGTGATCCAGTTCCCAGGCACGTATACCAAATAACCCGTATGATAAAAATGACCACGTCTTAAATATTTCTAATCCGTACGTTCAACATTTCACTTATTATTATTTAATTACTACATGTCAAATAGTGCAGGTGTTTGCATTATTTTTGTTGCAAAAATACAAAAATGACATGGCCCATTAAACGCGTGTAAATATATTAATGACATTCCTTTCCGGGTACTTAATTCCAACATGCAACTACCACGCTTCAACTAGACATCAGACAAGAACAGAGAATGCCCACTAGCGTCAGCGTTACCCGAATTCTAGAGGAAACGCGTCAGAATCCTGTTCAACATCCAAAGTGTGACAGTGGCATTTTGCCAAAATTCCGGTTAAAATTATGCCAATGTAAATCTATTCCCGATTTGCAATTTGTATTGCTCAGCTTACTACTTCCTTCCCTCTAGCTAGCTTATCAACATGAAGAGCCGTCATCACACTTTTCCTATTTTGCCAACATTACAGGTTTCCCTTTCAGCTCGTCTTAAACCGTGTACAGAATTTGTGCAGTTCTGTTCCGGGCTAGAAAAATCCGCATAATACATAATAGTAGTTGTAGGATTGTAACGACAGAGTTATGTTGTAAGTTGTAACTCACATGGGAGCCAAATTGTTCTATATATTGTGTGACCTCTAATTTTCACTTTATTCGAGGGAGGAGGAGAGGGAGTTCGGTAATAAAGTTATTTAAAGTGGGTTAAAGATTAAAACATCGTCAGACTTGTCTTGAGGAAGGTTATCGATAGGTGGGTTGTGATTCTTGACTACTTTCTATTTTTTGGTGGCCAAATTCTGGTAAACGTTTTAACTTATTCCGGCATTGTGAAATTACTGTTCACTTCTTGTTGTGCTAGTTTGCAAAATGGAAAATGGATATAGTGTCTCATCTCCTATCATTGATTGTAATGGGGTGTCCCTGCTGAAAAAAATTGGCAAAACTAACGGACATAAGAAATATCCTGAAATATTTGAGGATGAGCTGAATTTGAACCAATGGAAAAAACCACCAGTGGATTTCGAGACTATGGCCGTCTCAGAGACCATTGGAGAAAGTGACAGAGTTTCCGGGACTTTCTCCCGGAATTCGCTTGTCATGCCGATTGTCACTTCGGTATTGTATTATTCAGTCTTGTTTTTACATATTGTTTTTAACGGCATGCTATTTTATAGTAACTTAAAGATTTAACTTTTCACCAGTATAAGCCTAAATATTCATGTAACGCTTAATGCATTTCAATATATTATCTAATAAGTTTAATTCCAATGTCTTTAGTCAGTTTTCATCTGCCATTCATCTCCTACGGAGCCAATCAATGTGAGTAAAAAACAGTGTGAAAATTTATATAAACAATTTTGTGTAATATAGATTATAGCATGTTATCGTATTGATATCGTATCATTGCTTGGTTTCATAAAATCCTCCATTACTAACGGCTCTAGGTGTGTGCTAACTAAATTTCAGATTTATTGTACATACACAGCTTCAAATTTTCAATGATGGGATTTAGGAATCATTTCACTATGGACGATGTGGGAATCCGACAAGGTAAGCCGTAAATCCGACAAGGTAAGCCGATATTAATAAATGCAACCCTACCAGGGATCACTTTGAAGCAGCCATGGCTCGTCTGGATGGAGCTTTACATGGTATGCAAAAAATAATTACATGGTAAAACATTGCCATATAAGTAATTGTTTACCCAAATTTTTTATTATAAATTTAGCATTGGCATTTTCATCCGGTGTGGCTGGGGTAAGTATCCAAAACACAAAGTTATTTAAAGAGATCACCTTCTTAGACGAGAACTAATTTAAATTATATAACTTTTAATTAGATAGCTGCAGTAGTCCAAACGCTCAAAAAGGAAGATCATATAGTTTACATCCAATGTTCTAACGGAGACTCAGACTGGTTGTTTCGGTATATTTATCGACCTTATCCAGACCTTACGATTAAATGCTAAATAAAATGCGATTCTTAATTCAGAAACAAATGGAGAGACTTTGGGATGGAAGTGGACTTTATTTACAGCAATGACAGTAATACCATTTTAGAAGCTGTTCGGCCAAACACTAAAGTAAGATTGTATTCAGACACGATTTTTTTAAACAAAAAAATTATTTTTTTTAAATTGCATAAGATACAATGATACGAGCAATTGGCAAGCTCGCAACATTTTAAGTCACATTAGCTGGGATTTTCCCTGTTAGCAGACACCCACACGCCATTCCTATGTGTCACTCGAAAAAAGTAATGTTGATCATAGTGTTAGTATCAGCCTGTCCAAACGTTTCATTATTATCAATGTAACATATTCATAATCAACATAATTTCAGACCCGAATTAAAAAAGTGTATTCGTGACATACGAGCTGACATACTCGGACTTCAGCTTTTTGCTAATATAGATATTGTGCTAAAATTAATCTGACCGTGAACCACTTCGTTCGAGTATCAAAATAGTAAGAAGCGATTAATCTAGGTGACTGCTTGCGTCCGTAGTTCTGTGACGCAATTCTGCATAATAATCTACGCGTTCATTGAGATGATGAATTTTCGCCAAGTGGCATAATTCTTAGATATTAATGAGGTGAATTTATTTGCAGATGGTTTGGCTAGAGACTCCAATTAATCCAACACTAAATGTGGTTGACATTGAAAGCATTGCAACTGCAGTCCATGGCGCAGCTCCAAGCGTCCTTATCGTTGTGGATAATACTTTTTTGACTCCTATTCTACAAAGGCCGTTGGATCTGGGTGAGAATTTCGGACAAATGCACATACATTTCGATTCGAGTATTTTTTAATTGAGCTTTAACTAAACTCTGTGTTTTAGGTGCGGATGTTGTCGTTTATTCTTGCACCAAATACCTTTGTGGGCATGCAGGTAAGCTCAAGTAACTGCAGGATAACCTGCAGTTTGAGTATTATTCATATTTCAATATCTCATTTATTGTAGATGTAACAATGGGTGTAGTGACCACAAATAGCAAGGAGCTTTACAAGAAGCTACAAGAAAATCAAATATGTAAGAGATGGCATTCAAACCCAAGTATTACTAATGCTTATAAAAACTGTAACGGAAACAATATTTTAAAGGTTTGGGTGGAATTCCTTCGCCGTTTGATTGTTATTTGATGATAAGATCCATGTAAGTGCAATTTATTAATGATCGGAAGGTAAAAAGCATTACAAAACATTTTATGAAAAAAGTTTGAGTTGGTATTTTTATTTCCGTATGAACACTACAACTACAGTTACAAAACATAGGAAAATACGAATAGAATTAGTGTCGAAAATGACTAGGTTATACATGGTTGGAAAGTCGTGAGACACGGCCATGTTAATAACATTACAAGTTTCAATAAAATAACAAAACAATTTTTGGTAACTAGTAATGACTACTTTAGAATATGCATACTCAGCCAATTCATCTGAGAATTAACGAGACTATTTGCTTATTTTACAAAGTAGGAGTATGCATATTCATCGCAAGGTTTGTATCAACTGTAAGCTACGAAGTCAAATATGAATCATGAAAATACGGCTAGTTAAGGGCGATTATGAAACCCTTTAGAATTGGAATTCGAAGTGGTTCGGTTCCATGTCTTCCTGGTTTGGCTGGTGGGACCTGAGATGTGCAGTTGGCTTTAACTTCTTTGGGAAACATCAATTTTCGGCAATCTTAATGAACACAATAACGCGTTAATAATCTAATTTCAAAATATGTAGTTTCTAAAAAAACACTGTCGTTTAGGATTTGATCCTTTATTTCGGCTCCGAACTCTTGTTTCCATTTCTTTATTTCTTCTAACACTGACAAATCCGTGATATGGAACATAGATTGACCTGATCCAATACTTGGTGTGCTGAAATACTTGGACGCGTTCATCTTTCGTAATACACTATGAGTTCCAGTTCTCCAATTCAAAGAGTTCGTGAACTTAAAATTCATCCTGAAAGCCAAAATTTTAGTTAATCAATGGAGAGAATTTAATTTGAATGTTGGTTATGGGGATTAACCTCAAGAAATCGAAAATTTCAATCATTCCGAGTGGCCCCATTAAATTGATTGCTTCCGCAACGAGAAGATGGGTTGGAAGAACTTTTAAATTGATATGTTTGTACTCCTTTGTTGCAATTCCTGGAGGCACTGGAATATGCATACTCTTTCCAGTAGACTCTAACAACATTTTCTTGACATCAGGCTGTCCTTCACATTTGTCCTCTACAGTAGAATTATTTCGGTTGAGCTGAAGGATTGTCCTTTTCCGGCTGAGAATTGTTTCATCGTTGATTTCAAGAGGAGACGCGTGGTAGTCGAAATCCTCTGATGAAAGAATGGCTTCCCGATTCTCTGTTGGACATGGAACAGTAAATGAATTTCAAGACTTCTTGTTATGAGTACAAAAGTAAATAAATTTATCCAGAACTTGCCTTCGCATAACAACTCCTGCTGTATATCATCATTGTATTCTTTGAGCCATTCGTTGTGTTGTGTTTTAGCAGACGCAAAGGCCGACTTACAGAAATAATACGAAGGCGCAGAAGGGTTTCCACCAAAACTTTCAAAATTTTTTGATCTTAGTACTGCATCAATTATTATTAAATTAGAGGTCTGCCTGGTTAGGTTGGGTCTATGACGAAAATTCTCCCTACATAAAGGAATATGCATATTAGGTTCATAAATAGTGACTGTAAAACATGGAGTCATCAATCGAAGTCGAGTTGAAACTTACTGGAGCCAAACGATTATTTCCGCAACAGAGGATGGACCTCTAACTTTAAAACATGAGGCTATCACCATCTCAGAGCTCCAGATTTTGCGCTTTCGATATTCATTCATTCCACTTACTGGAGCCAAACGATTATTTCCGCAACAGAGGATGGACCTCTAACTTTAAAACATGAGGCTATCACCATCTCAGAGCTCCAGATTTTGCGCTTTCGGTATTCATTTATTCCCTGATAAGCAGCTGCTAAAATTTGAGTTTTCTTCTCCTCTGAAATTTCCAACTCCATTTTCTCACTATCTGCAGTAAACTCATCAGGATCATCATCGTTTTCCAAAATGGCGACGTCAGCCGATGAATTCTGATATAATAATAAAATGATCGTTAGGAGTATGCATATTCAATGGGTTGGATGCAACTTACAGAGTAAGTTGTGCCAATATATTCTTTAAGTGGGTACTCCACCCACTCTGTTGATACAGAGTTGATGATGAAATCTGGTATTCCTTCATAGTATGCAAGTCTTGCAGATTCGATGAGGTCTGCATCTTCAAACTTCTTAAAAATCCCTTTACTGGAAATTGATTTATTGAGCCGGATTATTTTAGCACGGGACTCAGTCTGTGGGATGAACTTGCTTATAGCTGCTACATACTGCAACATACAACACGTGTTATTGTATACTACCAGTAAATTTGTAGATATTTAAATACTGAATATGCATACTTTTCCTTTCATTTGATGATACAAGGCTGATTCCTTCATAGTATGCAATTCTTGCAGATTCGATGAGGTCTGCATCTTCAAACTTCTTAAAAATCCCTTTACTGGAAATTGATTTATTGAGCCGGATTATTTTAGCACGGGACTCAGTCTGTGGGATAAACTTGCTTATAGCTGCTACATACTGCAACATACAGCACGTGTTATTGTATACTACCAGTAAATTTGTAGATATTTAAATACTGAATATGCATACTTTCCCCTTCATTTGATGATACAAGGCTGCTATTTTGACGCCTTCTGCGGTTGTTCCCGAAAAAACAATATTCTGCAACAGAAACACAATCTTTATAGCCCAACTACAAAGTTTCATACCATTAATAAAAGTATCACAAATTAGTTCAAAATCAATTTACGTTACGAAAAACTTTCCAATTTAGAAGCGCCAGTTTTGTTACTTCAGAGTGAGAGCGAACTGTGGTACGCACAAGGACCCGGACTTACTGAAGAGTCATGGAATATTGCCACTGTGTATTTAAAAACATAGAATTCAGAATATGCATACTCTTGTGACCCAATTACACACCCTTTACCAGCAACAATTAAATCAACGAGAAATAATTACTTTTAAACGACGGTTTACTCCAATTCTCAATAACGAATTTCCTGCAGTCTGTATCTTCCATTCCTAATTCCGGTGGAATGAGGATAATATCACATGCGTAATGCTTTTTAGCACCGAGTTTAACTAAATGGTGATTCTGGTTAATTGTGCACAACATTTGCATTGTTGGGTTTGTTGGTGTAAATTCGTCCTGGTTCATTTCTGGCAATGTCTGGTTGCATAAATTGTGAATGCTACCAAATGCTACCACGCTTTTCTGGCATCTCTTGACCAACTGCGATAATGAATTGATCTGTTTGCGTACCGCGATCCTGGACAAAAAACCGAATATGCATACTCTTAGGTTATTGAAAACAACGGCATTTGACAGCATCGTGTATACAAACACTCACAAGTCTTCGGAGGGATGGCTATCACGTACATGAAGCTTCAGAACCTTCAAAGTCTCAAATTTGTTGGAGCAAGGTGAATCGTCCTGCCTTATCTTGTCGCATATGAATTTCCTCGAATCGTCCAAAAAAGTAGAGGCCGCAGGGTTTGAATAGATCCCAGTTTTTCCTCTCCTGGACATCTAAATTTTTAAGATTTAAAAAACATTCATCATGTCGTAGGAATAAGAGCATACTCAAATTTCTGTACAGTTTCTGATAAGAACTATGAAATGTACTGTAAGAAAATGCTGTAAAGTAACAGCCGGAATTATTCTGGTAATTTTACAAATGAAAACCCATTAGTCCTTAAAAACTGCAGTATAATTTCGTCATCATTATTAAAACAACAAAATAAATCTACACATTTGGATTACCTTACCTTATCTGAGATTCACCGCAGATTAACGTATTAAAATGAGTCAATAGCACATGGAAATTATTCTAGATAAGACACTTTGTTTGAATCAGCAGTTAGTGAATGGAGTTCAATGATGCTCGGGAATGTTTTAAAAACGTTTCCTGACCGCACGCAATGACGAATATGCATACTCACAAAAAAAGTGGTGAGGCCTAGATCAAAAGCTCAGATGAAATCATAGCGCAGTACTAAACAAGCCTACTCCGTTTTTCTCGATGAAGGTTGTCACGCCACCTTCAGAGTTTTACATGTACCCAGTAGAAACCAGCAAATAAAAAAAGTAAACAAGTCGAAAATTTTCGAATTTTTATTCTTCAAACAAGTTTCAAATTAATCGACTACTTCAACTTCAAATTCTATCCCAATTCGTGAAGTACAATTTAATTTGGTGGACACAATTGGAAGGTAAGATCATTCCTACAAATTTTTAGTGATCTTGGTATTGGGAATAGAGAATATGCATACTCCTGTAGTTGACACCCGTCCCGTATACAAATATTCATAAAACATTCGATTTCCGGCGTTACAATAAAATAAACTGTTAGTGTTCTATGTTACCTTGCAGCTATTTTTTCTCCCCTTCTTTTAACTAATTTTGGTACTATCCTCAAAAGCATTCATTTGAGAATGAAAAAGCATTCCAAAAATTCAATGAAGGTCGCTATGTACTTGGAATCGAATCCAAAAGTGGAGAAAGTTGTTCATCCTCGTAAATGGCCAACATTTTGATAATGTGTCACTACTGACAGGTATTTCGTGTTAAGTAATTTGCAGTATTGAATGATTTTTTGGAATTTGCAGAAAAACCTTGCCAATACGAATGAGACAACATTTCATAAGGTATTTTGGATGGTTCGTGCAAATGCTTGGCTTTGAAATGATAATTCTTTCTGAATTTACAGTGGGCAAAAAGTAGCAAACTTTTTAGAATACCATCCTTGTGTAGAGTTTGTATCTCATCCAGGTATTCCGTTTTAACTAAATATATTATTACATTATGTCATTATTTATATGCAAATAAATGCAGGTCTTAAGTGCCATCCTCAGCACGATATAGCCATAAAACAGCAGTATGGACATTCTGGCATTGTGAGATTTTACAAAATTGTTTAACTTACTTATGATACTTCGAAATCAAAGAAAATGTTATAATCATAGGTGACATTTCTAATCCGAGGAGATATTAAGGAATCCTCGACATTTATCCAAGCACTTAAAGTGTTCAGGAGCGCACCCTCATTGGGGACGGACAGTATCAATAGCATCTATACCGTTAGAACACTTACTCTAACTATTTGGAAAATTATAATATGCATAAAAGTTTCAAAATATTAAAATTCCAATTATACAGATCTAAAGCAAGTCACTCCTGGCTTCCGGCTGAGGAAAGAAAAAAATTGAAAATCACGGATAACATGATCAGACTCTCAGTTGGATTAGAAAATGCGGAATGTCTTATACAAGATTTAGATCAAGCGCTACGCCAAGCTGTGCCTATTTGGATTTAATCTTACATAATTTCTAATTGGAGCTTAATAAGTGAAAATTATTGCTCAGTCTACAAAGTAGATGCTCATTAATATATTATGGATAGCTTATAAATTGCAATTACTCGCCACTTTTATGATGGTGTATTACATAATTATATGTACCTGATAATTAAAAGATAAGTGGAGCAGTGCACGCACCAAGCGAGTGTCTCGGTTGAACACTGACCGACCGAGCCTTGATAAATAGGTATAGGGATACACAAGTGGTTTATTTTCAAAGGTGAGTTTTCAACCTTTTCATTACAGGATTTAGTGCTTGTTAACCGGACGGAAGTACTCATACAAATATCATTCAACCCCACATTTCTTTATTGCAATTTTGAGATAAGCAGATAGGTTTGCCAGGTTCTTCGATGAGAGACTGTTTCAGGTTATCTAACTTTTGATACTCTGGGCCATTCCCATTTTTCTTCTTGGTCGGATGAAGACTGAAGCCACAGACGCCATAACCGTAATCTGTTGCATCTGAATAGCTGATGAGTGAGCAGTTGTCGGTCAGGGATTCGTATTCTTCTGCATCAGGATAACTTAATGCTTCTTTAGCTTTGAAAATTATTTCTGCTGCCATTTTACTATAATCTGTCTCAGGTCTTTCGAAAATGTTTGACAAGGAAGATTGAAGGTCATCTGAGAGGAATTGTTTTTCATGACAAAATCTCCGGATTGTGGCGAATTGAACTTTCTTCAAAGACAAGAATGAGGATGAAGGTAGCAGCCCATTATGTAACTGCATTCTTATCTCATGGACGACTTTATCCTGGAGTTTGGCGACAATAGAGCGGATTTGGCGTTCCGTCCTGGAACAAGATGTGATTTGCTTTTTACAGTTGGGACAACGTTGATTGAAGATACAACAAAGATAAGATAACAGTGCCTCCACCTGAATGAACATGACAGTTTGTAGTGTTACTAGTAATTTCCAAAGAATGAGAATTATTTTGGATGTGCAGTTGGCCCTACGGTTTCTTCATGGGATTTGTTAAAGGATTTCTCTAACAGACGACTTTCACCAATATTCAGGCTTGGGGAGTATTGAGTGCTGCTCAATTCTGAGAAGTTGTCAAAGGATGGCCTTGGCTTCATGATGAATAAATCCACTTCATTTTCAACAGGTTTTTTGGGCTTTAAATTGGAATATACACATTTTCAGTGAGCAACCGGAAAACTAAATTAGAAAACATTTTATATGACATTTTTTAACAAACCTTAGAAAAGCAATCCCCCATTAGTTAATCGATAGCTGTGCACGAATGTGAATTATTAATTGTTAGTAAATTTATACATTTTGTGGACGCCATACTATGAAATCTGAAATAAAATTGATTGTTACTTGAGTCATTTTTGTCGAAGAATTCTTGTTGCATTTGCATTGATGACTAAAAATATCACAACCTCGATCATTGACAGTGTCATTGACAACAGCATATTTTGTGCCCACATCCCTGAGTCATCAGTAATTTCCAATCCTCAGCAAATGTTCTACTTTTTGGGGGGAACAGGACATAGCATTGAATGGCGTTTGACTTTTATAGACGTTCAGGTAGCAAAATAATATATTTATAGCGTTCCACACCAATCATGCATTTGGAGTAAAATTGAAAAACAAGTTTGTATATTGATTTTGGATGAATAGTTTAGTTGGAGGGGGAAGAAATCTCTTCTTAGAGAAGGGATGAGTTAAAAAAATCTCGCCTCAGTAAAGTCTCGTGTCATGCTGCATATCACTTTATGACAGTTATGGTGCAATTAGGAAGCTATTACTCCTAAGAATCCAATCCAACATGAACTTCAACACTTTTGTTTTCTCTCTTTTCGCATCTCGTTAGCTTTCAATTCATAAAATCATAAAACGAAGCAAGGAAGGAATTTGCATGAAAAGACTGAAACCATTCATAGGCTAGCTGCTACTGTCAGTTGCCAGCTATTAATGTTACAGTTTAGTTCCATCTACCCACCCACCCACCTAGGCTAGGCTGTCTTAATACACTTCTCACAGTCTTTCCATATTATCTTGTTTACATTAAGAAACTTTTGTATGAAGGGTTGTGGTCTATGTTATTAGAGCCTTATGCTTCAGCTTCCTTACTTTCTTCTAAATTCGACTCATCACTTCCCTTTCCACCTCCGTTAATTCAACTCTTGCTTTACTTCGGTAAAAAGAATCCTACAATTTTATGATTCCCTAAGACTGGGTGTAATCGCAAATTAACGATGCGCACGGTACACATCTCTTAACTCAGTCAACACTTTGAGTCTTTGGGCTGAAGGCATGCAGTTGCATTGGACAGAACCACCCTCATATTTCATCCAATTTCAAAATTTTACAGACTACTTGACAGCCCTGTAACAAGAGGGGTCTCTGTTTTCTAGAATGGCCCCTGGATTTGATCATCTTCAGCCCATCGGAATCTGAATAACTCATTCTCCTGGATTATTTCAAACATTTCACTTCGCACCGTGTTTCCTTTCTCTGAGAAACTCTTGTATCAGACAAAGTTTTTCACGGACAAGAGTTTTATTCCTAGTCCTGCCTCCCATTGGATAAACTTAGGTAGATTGAGACCCTTTTTCATTTTCACACATACATGGGTAATAACTACGGTCTTTAATATTGTAGTTGTCAGCTTGTGAAAAAGTTTTATTATCAAAAAACAAAAATAGCCAGCTGCGTCCAGCTAGATTTAGATTTTCAAGAATTAGCGAATGGTAGAAGGATGAGCCATATTACTCATAAAATTATGAAGCGTTGCTTTTTAGAACGTATTCAAACTATGACGAATAGCATTAACGGATGGTTCATTTGATGATTCATGATGGTTAAATTCTCACTCGACGAAAATGAAATGAGATGAGTCAAGCCCATCATGAGATCAAGCAACAGTTAAATTAAGACAAGATCCGATAAATAGTGGGATCGTGTAATGAAAGAAATCTCAAAAAAGTCCGAACTGTTGTGTGAACCTCAAAAGTCTCACATCACATCCACACAATTTCTTATTGTTTCTGGCACCAATAATATCCTTTCTCAGATTAGCCTCATCCCAATACAGTGCATAGTGATGACGAGGTTGGTAGCATTAAGTTATGAGATGGGTGGATGTAGTGGCCAAAGAAATAAGATCCAGCTGGGACCAAATGTTTCCAAAATGCTTCGTTGTAATCAAAGTTGAGATTTTTAGAGGTTGAATTGATGTCCTGGATGTATCATGGTGGAAATCTATACCAAGAGTCGTACTGAGAATGAAGCCAAACTCGAGTCGTAAAAAGGGATCTGATGCAAGGCATGGAACTGAATCCTTTCTTTTGACTGCAATACGTTATTTTTTATTTGAATTCACATGATTTGTGGTGTTGCTGGAAAACGTTAAATCAAACTGAATGTGGTACAATTGTACAATACGATTGAATTATATTTCAGAGACATTATGCTACTTGAAAATAATCGAGCATAAAACACTATTAGAGCGGTGATTAACAAAATTAATGACTAAAATGCACAGCCAAAAAAACATGATGAATTGAACCTCTCTGAACATTTAATTATGAAGAAATAGACTTTTCCTGGTGCATTATTTAACTTATAGTACTCGTAGCTTTACTTTCCTTTACATGTGTTCATTTTCAAAGAGAGGGATGATTGAACCGAAGTAATGAAAAAATCAAGTAGGATTTTCGAAAGAAAAAGTCAGGTTATAGACTAGACCCTCCGCTATTTGATTATTTGTTTTATGAAACACATTCCGGATCTGATATCACCAACTATCGGCCGTAAAACAAATTTTTCTCAAACTCACCATTCCAATTCAACTTTGCTTTACTCAACTAACTTTACTTGCCCTGTTGATCCATCACCTCGGGGAGACTTTAAGAAAGCCGACACGATTAGTAAAAGCAATTCTAGTAGAAAAACATTGGATTTCTCACTGCAGGCTCCTCAAAACTCAAAATACTTTTGTTTAAAAATCTTGCATGTTTTGCTAAACCTGTGGCATATTACATTTTAAGCGATTTAATTCAGATCAGTCTAAATTGCAATGATTAAATAGTCTGTGGTCGTCTAGTCTGCAAAACTGCGAAACGTAATAGTTTGATAAAATTTCATTCTATCTGGCTGGACAACTCCAACAATGAGAGTGCATTTAAGTAGGATTATCCAACATTTAAATGGTCGTAATAATTTATGTAATTCGACACCTTCAGCAGATCTCTGTCGGCATTATTCAATGTCCCAAAAATTATGGGACCACCGTGGATGAATGGTCAGAACAAAATACTATCCGATTACTAACAGCTCAGTGATAAACAGTTGATCATCCCACCCAGTCCCTCAATCACAACTTCACAAGAATGTTGTTGGATGGTGAAAAGAAATGTGCAGGACAGTTCATCAGATCCATTCCTTTGTAAAGACGCACCGACGACCAATGAACAGACAAAACAAACTGTGCTAAGTCAACACGGATGAACCCAATAATTTCTTGCAGTTCCCACATATTCGAAACACGTATGCGTTAAGTAATTGGACCATACATGCTTCGAATTGCTTCTAAAATGAGAAAAAAGAAAGTTAACTTCATTTTGTTTTAAATTGATACCACTTTCTACGAGAGTTAAATAGCATACAAATTTTATTTAAACTTCTGCACGCTTCAACAAGTTGTTTAATTCAGTGTTAAATGGCTATTTGAATTCGTACCCCCGTTCTGAGAAACATTCTCAAAAACATTGATTAGGACCAATTGTAACTTACAATTTGTAAGTTTGCAAGCTATTGGTTTTTTAAGTTTTTCAAAAATAAAGAAACTACCTTTAGGGAAAGTTTCTCAAATTAAATTGAGATGAGGTTGGACAGAAGTGGGGTGGATATTAAATGTATTGGGAAGCATGATGATCCAGTTAGTTATAGTTCAATGGAAAGGGATATTCTCATTTTCTACTTGGACACCGACCAACCAAACTAAACCATAAATGCTGCATTTACTCTCTCATATCACTCACATTATAGGCATTTTCATCTCACCCTCCGTTAAAGAGAGAACAGGGCAGAACAGCGTTTAACTTAACTGCAGTTTTTCACTGTTTTCAAAGATATAATCCAGCAAATCAAACGCATGTCTCAGACTTGGTTTTTTCTTTACAACAACCGAACCACTGTCTGTCGGAGCCATCCTTTTTATCCTCATCTATCCATCCATGCATGGCTAATCTGTGCTCACTTGCTCCTTGCGCCATAAGGTCCTTGTGCCACGCCAACAGTGGTTAATAAGATTTTTAAGAAAACTGCATGCATCACTTCTGGGTTTACATCTAAATCATAGTTCTTACTTCAATTTTCTGAAATCCAGAAATATTGTTTTCAACTGGAAAGTAGGAGAACGGGCGAATTGAAGCTACTTTCTTCAACATTAATGAAAACCTGAAGTGATTTAGAAATGCATTGTTTAATAAACACAGTGGCTGGGTTATAAACAATAGTGGTCAAATTCATAAAACTGGTGAAACTTCATGAAATTGTGAATTATTAAAAACACAAATGATTCAGACAACCGAGCCACAGGAACTTTCCATTGACTTTACAATGATGTCAAATGGGTTTTCCCATCCTGGGCTGCTAACATCTCGAATTCCAGCTACAGAATATTGTGACAACGACATCGAAGATGGTGGACATTCCTCGAGTGAAAGTTCCTCCACAATTACGCCCAGCAGTAAACCCTCCAACAAATCCTTCAGGAAGGGAAAGTCCAGCTTGAATTGTGCCAATGCCAACACCACTCCAGTGTCACAAACCACTTCGTCCACCCCCACTGGTAACATTGGCTCAACTGGAAGTGTGGGGGTTGGTGGTCGACGTCAAGAAAAGGTAAAGTAGATACTCCATTGTTAAATACTTCCAGTTTAATGGATGGGACACCTCTGAAAATTAAGCGCATTTAAACCGCACTCCATATAAAGTACAATGCGTACAATTTTAACTAATTTTTTCTTTTAATCTTAAATTTCAGCCTCCATATTCTTATATAGGTATTTTAAAATTGTTTGTATTTTTTGTGAAAATATTGAGAAATTCATTTTACAATAAATGTTTGGTATTCCTATTCAAATATAGCATTGATCGTAATGGCAATTAAGAGTGCACCCACAAAACGTCTCACTCTGAGTGAGATTTATCAATTTCTTCAACACCGGTTCTCATTCTTCCGGGGTCAGTATCAAGGATGGAAAAATTCCGTGCGGCATAACCTTTCATTGAATGAATGTTTCATCAAACTGCCCAAAGGCCTTGGACGTCCTGGGAAAGGTAATACTTTATAATAATCTTTCTTCCATTGTTCAATTAACAAGTGTTTAATAAATCGGAATTATTAAAAGGTCATTACTGGACGCTGGACCCAGCATCAGAGCATATGTTTGAAGAAGGCAGTTTCCGGAGAAGACCACGTGGTGAGAATTAAAATATTCTTTTGTCATTATAGTTTTTAAATCTTTAAAATGCATACGAAAGAAGAATCAAAATGGGTAAGAAACACAAGACAAGTGCATTCATGTGCTTTCTCTTTATTTAAGGTTTCAGACGAAAATGTCAAACCCTGAAACCCTTCAACTACTTTTCCAATCCTCACCACATCCCAAACTACATCTCATCCGATGGCTCACCTGGTGGAGGATCATTAGGGGCAGTGGCCCTTTTTAACCAATCCCATCATCAGTACGACTCCATGGGGAGTATTCCCTTTTCCTGTGGAAACTCTGCCGGCGTGGCTATTTCAGGTGGTGGTGGTAGTGAACTCCCTCCTTCCACTATCTCACCTTCTTCGACAACATCCGCCATTGGGGTTGGAGTTATTCAGAACAACCCATTTGCTTTCTCCAACCAACAATCTCACCAAGGCATCATTATGGGACAACTCAGCAACAATACAGTTGGTGGAGGGAGCAATGAAAACAACAGCTCAAACCTTCAATCTCACATTTCCCAGTTTGTCTCTCCCTTTGATTCTAGCCCTTACTCTGGACAATACAGTCCAAACCAACAACAATACCATGACCACTACTCTTCGGCATCAGTGGGTATGGGTGGCCAATTAAATAACAATACTCACTACTCTTCTCTGGAACATTTTGATGATGTAAGAGCACCTGGAACGAGTAATCCGGGAAGTGAAAGTCCACAACAAATGAATACTGTCAACAGCAGCTATGGAATGACACGAAATAACAATGATGGAGAAGGGATGAGTTCATATGATTGTTCTAATAATGGTCCGGTAGAAAATAGTTCCAGGTCGAGTCCCGTTCCAATTTCATCCTCGTCCATTATTTGTCCCAATGTTAGTACGGGAGGTCATGTTTGGGGTTTGTCGTATGGGAGTGGAGGAAGCGGTGGAGGTGCAACGATGACCCATTATTATACAAGGATGGATCGTGTCATTGCTAATGGAAGTCCGGGACAAAATGATCAGGCACAAGTTTGTGGAGAAATGAGTTCAAGTCATCTTCGTGGACTTCATGGTTCGTCATCAAATTTTGGTGGACATACCGATCCTCAGATGCCAATTCCTGCCGGAGTGCATTTAAGAGCGCATTTGTCTTCACCTAATTCTTATTGGTAAGAAATAGTTCATTACATTGTAGTCTGAATTTAAGGTCATACCCGTTCTAAAGAAAGATTAGTTTTGTTACAAATCCGACGGGACATGCGTGTCAAAAATGTTTGCTATCGTCGAAAAGATACAAAAATGTTGTTTTGTCTTCATCATAAATTTTTAAGGAAGGGCTCGTCACTTCCTACTACATCCTATCATTAGTTGGTTTAAGGGTTAGTTAGGGTAACAGTGGTAGCAGCATATGGCGTAAAGGGTTGAATGCTTGCAACTCCCAATTTATGGAACTGGAAATAAGTTGGAAGAAAAGCAAAAGCTCCAACTAAACGGGGTTGGTGTGTAATGGATTAGTTGTTGGTTAAAGAAATGAGAGTATGTTGTAAAGTGACTTTACTTAACCTTTTTTACATTACATTTTAACATCAAAATGCATTGGATATTACATAATAAGCCACGGACACAAGCAAATGTCTCTGCCTGTATAACTGACAGGATTTGGGATATTGTCTACATAGTTGTATGCTGCATTATGTTGAATTGATAGGATTCAGCTAAGAGAAGTAAAAGGTCTCTCAAAACATCATAACTTTTAATTTCGTGCTGACTGTCTGGTGTTTTAGAATCCAGTAAGAGTTCAGACTCCAGGGCATTTTGTCTTTAATGGCCTCCTGTCTATCTTGAAGATCTTGAAGAAATTTTAAAAGGCCAAGAATAAAGGACTTTTAGCCGACGCTTTATTTGAGAGCAAATTTTAAGTCAGGACATGCTCTGAGAATCCTACATCTGTAATAAAGCATTTCCATGACCAGATTGGTTTTAAGAATGTGCATCATTCCTGACCTAAAATTAGGAAAATGCCACATTCAAGTTCTAGTTGAGCTGAGATTTATGTTAATCCATTTAATTTTTTATTGTATTTTTTTGCATTCACAACACAGAAAGAATACAATCATAAATCTAAAAAAAATTATGACAATTAAAATGCAGAGTAATTTAATACTTGCCATAATTTTGTCGAAGGTTAAATTTAGCTTGAGTCATCTCCACTCGGTAAAAATTGTTTGAATTCAGCAATCGCCACAGTGTCTGACATTTATTGTCACTATTGTCAGTAGATTGAATGTACCTCACTTTGCAGACAAACTAATCCTGCAAAAAATTCATGGTTTTAATGGTTATTATTATTGTTACTGCCCAATAACAAGATATTCTAGGACCACACACAATTTGTCATGCTTCGCACTACACCATTGGTATACCCGTCACCAATAATGTGCTCTTATGTAATTATTGATGAAAACAGCATGATTAGTCATGGAGCAGACAGCGATTAAGTTTCACTATCATTGAACCCATTAAGACAACAGCCAGTCGTAGCCATCCTCATGATTAAAACGTAATACATAAGCCCAAAAAAACTGGTGGTTATTGACCAAATGAAATTCTTCAATGCGTTGGATTGGACGTAGGAAAGGGTTGAAATTTTCTCGTGCATTTAAAGGGGTGAAGTATCGCGTTAAAACCACACAGATTTATGATCCAGCAGTGCATCTCAAGATGTACATATGGCAAAGTGTAAAAGAAAGAACTAGATCTTTGTTTTCGTTAAGATTCTGAGAACTGTCGTTTTCATATTCGTTCCTATCAGATTAAAGAAATGCAACTTGTTTCTTACAAAAATATGATGTTAGATGTTATATTTAAATCTTTTCTGGGTTTACATCCAAGCTGCAAGTTATTAAAGAGAACAAGCCAATCAATGGCTACTATAGTTTGAATTTAAGTATCTAAAATGCTCCCTGCTTGAATGATTCCCATACTTATTGCACTTTGATAAATGATAAGTCGGTAATCGCGTGCCCCGTAATATTTCTGATCATTCAGAACTACTTAAATTGATAACTAATTACTTTGTTTTGTTATAGAAGACGAAACCCATCGTCTCATTCTGCCTCCGTTAGAGAATCATCTCAAGCGACAAATGAAGAGCAAGGCAAATTGAGACAACCCACTTACATATGCCAGAAGAGAATTGCTTTAACTTAACTTTTGTATTATTTTATGGGTATTTATCAAAAAGTATTACGACCCAGTTCATTAGGGTAAACTATGTCCTTATCCAGCGTAATGTAAACAATTTATTTGTGCCCTTTACACCTAGTCAGCAGGTTGATGCACCTTTTCAGAAATACGTATTAATAAAATTAGAATTTGATCCGTCTCAATTTTGTATATTTTAGAAAACAGCTTACTGTTACATGTAATGCAGTTAGTTATGAATAATTAGTATTTTGGTTTAGTCAAGTATACAATTTAGTAGTAATCCTTAATTTTTCTGTATTTGTTTTCTTAACTAAAAGTAAGACTGTTCCAACTAACTGTGCCTCCTGATATACGTATTATTATTGTTAATCTACCCACCTCATTGCCTTATAATAAATGTTTCAATGATTTAAAATACAACTAAGTAAATTACAAGGGATTGAATAAAAAAAGTTGAAAAAATCCAGAGGACTCAACGACATATTATTCCAATGCCCCAAAGGCTGGAATGCTCCCGTGCCATTTGAACTCCTCATTGCTAACATGTGCTCTTGTTTGGCTCATGTTTAGAAAACGGAACTGATTATCTGACTTCTTTTGGGAATTTAAATAATTAAATTGACCAACTATCAAGAAGGGCTTCACAATGGGAAGGAAAACCAATTGGGCAGAAAAGCCGAAAACTGGACCAGGTCGAAAATCCCGGAAACAGCCGCCCCCTGCTTTTGAAAGGGATGGGAAAAAAGGTAAAATTAATAATCTAATGGTATTAATTAAGTATTGGTTATTTGTCAAAGTAATAATGTGGTTTATAAGATTGTACTTTTGGTGGAAATTTACTGATTTCATAATATGTTCCCATTACAGGTGGAGGAGGAGATGGTGGCGACGCCAGAGCCAAGAAACCACGCAAGAGACTAAGCGATCGTCCCCAGGCTGACCGTGGAGGAGTAAGAAGACCCCCACAGAAAAGATTCCCAGTCACGTCCAACCGTAAAAATGAAGATGACGATAGTATTGACATTGACCAAGGCACAGGGGGCAGACAACTTCGAAATAGAGTGGGAGAGAAGAAGGGTGGGGATGGTGAATTAGTCAAGAAACCTAGAAAAATTGCAGCGATGGAGGTAGAAGACGAAGAAGGCGAGGAAATTAGTACTGCTGAGATTGAAGAAACACCTAAATCGTTAGAAAATAGACTGCGATTATTGGCGGATATGCAATCCAGCGGAGGTACAAATGCTGCCGCTGGCTCTAGGCCTCCTAAAAAGAAACAGGGCGCCGGGACTGCTGCTGGCAGACCGGGTCCAGGTCCTAAGAATCCGAGGAAACTACCCAAGGGTCAAAAACAGAAGAGGGTGTACGAATCAGAAGAAGAGGAGGAGGAAGAAGAGGAAGAAACGGCTACTAAATTTGACTCCACATTTGCCATGAGTGACGATGATAGTGATCAGGACGAGGACTTGTTACCCTTTGAGAAAGAATCGGTTGAAACTGAACAAGAGACGGCGATGGACATGTAAGTAAATGATTTTAAATTGAATTTTTGTTTCAGTTTCATGTATGTGAGCAAAAGTTTTACATGGTTGTGTTCCTTTGGTGCAGGGAGATGTCAGAAGCCGAACTTAAAAGTCAGATGGCTGACTCTGAAAAATTTCCTTTTCCAGACCCAGAAGAAATTCAAAATGCTGACATGCAGCAAGTAAATGAACGCATTCGAGATGTCATTGGTACTCTTTTAAATTTTAAGGATAAGCGAGAAGAGGGGCGGTAAGTTTTTTTACTATATCGTCTAATATTTTGTAAGTGTCCAATAACAGTGAAACTTATTTTATTTTTTTAGCACACGATCTGAATACACGGATCTTCTCCTTCACGATTTGTGCAAATATTACGGATATAACGAATATCTAATGGAACGATTTATGGCTGTTTTCACTTTGGGAGAGCTAGTCGACTTGCTCGATGCGAATGAAAATCCAAGGCCCTTGACAATTCGAACCAACACTTTGAAAACAAGGAGACGTGAATTAGCTCAGGCATTGATTTCCAGAGGCGTGAATTTAGATCCTGTTGGGAAATGGTCAAAAGTTGGACTTGTAATTTATTCCTCCCAAGTACCCATTGGAGCAACTCCAGAATATTTGGCAGGGTATTATATGATTCAAGGTGCGGCTTCTTTTCTTCCTGTAATGGCCTTGGCACCTCAGGAAAATGAAAGAGTTTTAGATATGTGCGCTGCTCCTGGTGGGAAATCTACACATTTAGGTAATGAATAAATGTGGTTTTACATATTATGCTACATGTTAATACAAAGTTGTTTTTTTCTTTGTCCAAATTTCAGCCGCACTAATGAAGAACACGGGTGTGCTTTTCGCCAACGAGTTTAATAAGGACAGAGCAAAGTCTCTTATTGGAAATTTTCATAGAATGGGAGTAAAGAATTCCATCATCTGCTCATATGATGGCAGAAAATTTCAAGAAGTAATGAAAGGGTTTGATCGAGTTTTATTGGACGCCCCCTGTTCCGGAACAGGAGTTATATCAAAGGACCCAGGTGTTAAGGCACAAAAAGATGCCAAAGACATTCAAAGAAGTTGCACGAAACAGAAGGATTTAATTTTAACTGCAATCGACTGCCTTGATGCAGGATCAAAGACTGGTGGTTATCTCGTGTATTCTACGTGCTCAGTTCTGGTAAGTAACAGTCCTGTTTAGGAACTTCGGTCTTTTGAGTTTGGATTAATTCACAATTTTGTTTGTTACAGCCTGACGAAAACGAGGCTGTTGTTAATTACGCATTGAGTAAAAGAAATGTAAAGTTGGTTCCTGCTGGTCTCGATTTCGGTACTCCGGGCTTTGTTAATTTTCAAGGGAAAAGGTAAATATCACCCTACCAATACCGTTCAACACCATTAATTATTATGCAAATCTGACTTATTATTTATTCTGTTTATTTTACATAGATTTCATCCTACGTTAAACCTTACAAGAAGGTTTTATCCTCATGCTCATAACATGGATGGGTTTTTCGTTGCCAAATTTAAAAAGTTTAGCAATTCCATTCCTGCAAATGTTCAAACAGCAGAGGAAGAAGAGGAAGAGGATGAGTCTGCGGAAGAACAAGCTGATGAAGCTGAAGAGAAAGTCCAGAAGAAAAGAAATAAACATACAAAAAAATAAAATTTTTATAGTGTTTAATGACAAGTCTGCGCCGTGCAAAATAAATCCGACCACTTTTAAAAACAACTTTCAAGATTTAAATGTTTTTACGGATAAAACCTTGAGGAATAGACAGATCAGATGCATATAATGATTGATGAGGTGCATGCATACGCGTGTAAATACGTACAAGTATTGTTTTTTTAATCACGTCACACGTCAGGTTAGGTTTCCGATGCCGATAACACTCAATATACCGATAGTGATAAAAATGAAGTCATTTCGTCTGTTCAGTTCAGGTGTGCCATCATCAATTCAATTCACGATATGATGTGCAAATTCCAGAATCATGTTTTCAGTGAATCACAGACAGTTTGCCAAACAACGGGTCTCTTTTCTTTTAGCTTACAGCTTTAACTTGATTACATCACAAATTACTTGTAGCAGTAACTACTGCGAGAATAGCTATTTGGCAAAATAAATCCTAGACTAGTATTTTCTTAGACTGAAATCTAAGACGATTGGATCCCAGGAATTCTTAGAGAGATTAAACGGTTTTATGTGTTTAGATTATCACCCGCAATAAAACTCGGTGTGGTGCATCTGCTGGATGTATTCATAGCTAATGTAGAATGTTCACTATTGAATTACATACCAGTCCATGAAAGCATGTTTGTAAAGTAAAATTCTAAGAATTCATTTCCCGAGAATGCTTTCACCCAGTACTAAAAACTTTCACCAGTTTCATCCCCAGTGAATAATCTGCTACTTGATGGTTACCGATTACTATGTAACTGTTCGTTCAAATGAAGTTGAAACTTGGATTGAAAAGCTGACCCTGTGACCGTGAAATAATAATTTATTAGTCCTGCAAAAAATGGAACGTCTCAGTGTGGATAACTTGTCTCTGGGAATGGGTATTTTGGCCCGGAAGTCTCTGACAGCTTATGGTGGTTCCAGGAAGGCGAGTCAGATCTCTTTGTTAAACGACACTTTTGCTGAACACTATCATCAAATCGATGACAGGAATTGGTCATGGAGTCACCTGAGAGTGAGCATTATATTTCATTTTATGCATGTTTTTTAAATCTTGAAACTAGCTTTTACTCAGGCAAGTTTTCGTCGGGACAAACTCGGTGAATTATATGACCGCTACCAACGCCGACTGCAAAACGCATATTTTAACGTATTTCTCTTAATCCAAGCTGTTCTTAGCCTGGTTTACATTGGAGTATTACTTTACGTTAGTGTAAAACATTCTGACGAGGGTGAGATTCAGATTGAAGGATGCAATTCTACTATCGCCCACATCAGTTGCACTGCAAAAGTAATAATTTAGGATTTCATATTTCGATCTGACATAATAATATAACCTGACAATCGAAATAATTGTCACCCTATTCCAGGACATTTTAGAGCTTGCCGTGCCGGAAATGGTGGTCCATGGAGTAATCTCAATTCATTGTATTGCTGTATTCATTGCAGTTTATAATGAAAAATTATTTCGTTCAACTCCGCATCTCCAAATTCTCATTTCTGTCATAACCTGCTTCGTCATTTTGGGAACGGATCTCGGAATTTCGGTCCATTACTATCAAAACTATGGACTAACTCGAACAACTTCCGCGTTTCAAACTATTGTCATTGTCTACTTTTTTCTACCCGTGCCTCAAAAACGCCAAGCCATAGTTTTGGGGGGAATAGTTTCTATTGCCCATCTTACAGTTTCAGCCCTATTTTACAGTGGAGATGGTAAACACGATGATGATGAAGTATTTCTGCTGGTTAGTAATTTAGCGTGTTGTAACTATTTGAAACTTATAAGGCCTATTATCCACAGGTTCTTGCCGAAGCAATCTACTATATTTGTGGAAATGTGGTTGGAGTTTATTCTAGACTCTTATCAGAGATTGCAATTCGACGCGCTTTCATGGATAGACGTGGCTATATAAAAAGCACTATTAAAAAAANATCTACTATATTTGTGGAAATGTGGTTGGAGTTTATTCTAGACTCTTATCAGAGATTGCAATTCGACGCGCTTTCATGGATAGACGTGGCTATATAAAAAGCACTATTAAAAAAACTTATGAAAAGGATCAAGAGGTAACAAATTAATTGCTAGTAAATGGGGTGAAGATAATCATCTAGCCAACAAAACTCTAAACGTAGTCTCATTTTACCTCGTACAGGATCAACTCTTGCTAAGCATTCTGCCCGAACATATTTCTTCCAAAGTGAAAGAAGAGTTGCGAAATGCAATCCTCCAAATTGAAGAATCTCAATCTCAATCCTCCCATCATCGGAATAGCACGAGTAGCTCCAGTCACACATCATATCCATCATAAAAAACCTTTCAGGTTCTTTTCATTTTAGAAATCTTTGGACTTGGAAACAAATGACAAATTAAGAAATGTATTGTTTTGTGTATGCGTAGTGATCTCTTTGTTGAAAGACATGACAATGTCACAATTCTCTATGCGGACATTGTAAATTTCACTCCGTTGACCGTAAAAATGCCTGCGGATGAGTTGGTCGACACTTTAAACGAACTCTTTGGACGCTTTGATGAAGCAGCAACTGTATGCCAATCGATAAATATAAAATTCAATTATTACGCAGTGATTGGGGGTGGATTATTAAAATAAGCTTACCATATATTTTGCAGAGGAATGGATGCGTCCGAATTAAGCTTTTAGGCGACTGCTACTATTGGTATAATATTAAACATTATTTATTATAATTATTTTATAAATATTATTGTTATTAGCGTCTCGGGCTTAAACGAGCCTACTCCACATCATGCTAAAAATTGTGTGCTGTTGGGATTTGAAATGATTGAAATTATCCAAGATGTAAAGTGAGTGCAATCATAACCTCTTAGAATACGGACGGAGGCTTTAATTTCCTAATCTATGCAAATGATTCAGAGAAAAATTAAGAGTGGATCTGGCAATGAGAATCGGAGTTCATTCTGGAAATATTCTGAGTGGACTTTTGGGTAAAATCAAAATTTAGAAACACGACATTGATTTGTACTAATTCACATAAAACTACATTTTATTTGGCAGGAATATATAAATGGCAATTTGACATATGGTCGAGGTAAAGACTGTTAAAATTTGAAGTCATGAAATGATGGTAATGAATATTTGTATCTGTTAATAAAGGGATGTTACCATTGCCCAACACATGGAACAATCGGGAAAACCAGGGTATAATAAGTCGTTTTTTAAGTATTGAGTTAAATTGAGACTGAGACTACAGCACTTTTACGCTAACTAATTGTCGCTTAATGCCATCCTTTTGCAAATCTTCTTAGGCGAGTTCACATCACAAAACAAACAAAGGCATATTTGGGCGACAGTTTCATCTGCAAACCTGCATTCGGAAAGAGGAGAGATAAATATTTATACGACAATGACATTGAAACTTTCTTGATAACACCGCCACGCCATGGAGGTCTAACTGTGAGCTAATAATTTGTCTGCCTTGCTACAAGTCAATTAAGAAACAGAAGAGGCATTTTGAAAGTACAAGGTTCATGTATGAATAGGACACAGACACTGACGCCTTAGAAGACGAGGAGAGCCAAGCTGTAATTGACAAATTGGGAAGTAGTCCAAATAAGACAAAATTTAACAAAGGCGTAGGACTCGCAGCAGCCGCAGCCCGGAGAGGAAGTCTCGCTTTGGGAAAGTCAATTGATCTCATACGTGTCAGTGAAAGTTCCGACTTTCTCCCATTTTTCCTTCTCAATCCTGTGCTTACAGTTGTTTTTTTTGTTCAAAATTCATTTAGAGAAAGTCAATACGGGCAAACCAAGACAGAAGAATCAATTTATCAGGAACCGACGTGATGCGATATCTGACCATGTTGGACAAAGTGAACCAGCAAATGAAGACCGCTATTGACGAGATGCCACTTCGAAAATCAGAGTAAATTGGTTTTGGAACATGAACCTCGAATACTGCACTACAGTTCGTGAGATGGGTTTAATGTTTGTTTTTATATATTTTTCAGCCAATGGTGCCCTGGAGAAAACAGGCACAAGAACAGCATCACAAACCAAGTCAACCCGTACACAATGAGTTTTAATGAACTGAACTCTGAAGTTCATTTCCAATCTCAACCAGATCCACTGTTCAAATTTTACATTGCCATTTCCTCGTTTGTATTGTTGTCTATCGGGATTGTTCAAGCTGTCACCGTCCCTCAGTCAGTAATCAGTAAAAGTCGTCCTTAGCCCTTAGACAGGAAATTGGGAAATATAATAAACTTTCTCTTTTTTCTTTTTTTTATTTTCACAGAGGCCATCTCATCCTATGGCTTTCCTTTGGTGGGGCTGTGTCCTGTGTCATGATTCTCATCCCTTTTGTATGGGTGGGCTACATTTGGAGTCGAATTAAAGATCCGCACAGGGAGTTGGATTACATTACTGAACCAGAAAATAGACTCATTCGTTTTTTCTTTAATACTTCAACAAGAGTATCGAGTAGTTGGAAAATGCGAACTTTTCTGTATCTCGGAATTTCCTTGTTGATTTCCGCCTTTGCCATAATTGATGTGGTGAGTGAATGCTTTTCTCTTTGGTGAAAGCTGTCTGCAATTTTATATTTTGCATTTCAGTTCGAGTGTACGCCTGCAGAATGCAAATCGCCGTGGGTATGTCGATAAACAAGGAAATTATTGATAGGCTATTTTAGGTGAATATCTGTATTCGGAATTTTTCAGGATTTTACATTCAGTTGTTCCTTAGCCGTGTTGGTCATCTATGCCTTTTTTCGAATTCATTATTTCCTGAAGCTTTTCGTCAGTTTAATAAGTATGACGGGGTACTTTATTACGATATTTCTAATTCAACAGGACGTGTTTGAAGTATGTCAGTATTTAAATGTTAATGCGATCTTATAGTGAAGTAAAATGCCATTTAAAATTATCAGCAAAACATTGGCGTTAGTCCAGCCTTATCAGCAGCCCATTACGGGGTCTTTTCCCACATCATTTACTTAATTTGGATATTATTACTACTGCACGTTATGGATCGACAAGTAATTGCTCGTTTTTTTTGTTAAATGTCGTAATTATGACACTATACAATAAGCTTATTCAGATGGAGTACATCAACCGTTTGGATTTTGTATGGAAAAGAAAGTTGACAGAAGAACACAAAGAAGGTGCTTTCCTCTTTCTTCCTACAAAAACATAATTCCACAAAAATTTACATTCTCTGTTTTACAGCTTCAATGACCCACGCCGTCAATACGATTCTCATTCACAATATTCTCCCTACTCAAATTGGTTAGCAAAATTAATACAAAATGAAGTTGGAAAAAATTAAATTCTCTGTTTTACAGCTTCAATGACCCACGCCGTCAATACGATTCTCATTCACAATATTCTCCCTACTCAAATTGGTTAGCAAAATTAATACAAAATGAAGTTGAAAAAAATTAAAACTTCATTGTATTAAATATTTCAGCTAAAATCTATTTAGACCCTAGCCGTGCTGGGGAAGGTTACAGCAGAACATATAAAAATGTTTCCATCATGTTTGCATCCATTCCAAACTTCATGGACTTTTACTCAGAGAATGATCTCAATAAGCATGGACTCGTCTGTTTGAACGTTTATGAATCAAATTATTACGGAATTTGATCAGGTATTGTTTTTCTCTTGTTGAGTTGTGCCAGTATGATTTTAGTTTTAAATTGTGAAATATTGCAGGCTCTTTTCAACCATGTGGACGTAGAGAAAATAAAAGTTATCGGCAGTACCTATATGGCAGCATGTGGACTAGAAGTTCATGATACTGGACGACTATCTGCAACTTCATTTGCAGGAGGAGAGGATGTGGAGTGCGTTTACAATTTTTGGATGCATGATAAATCAATCGAGCAAGTATTAATAAACATTAACAAAAAATCAGGTCTGTCCCCACTTGGCGAGATTATGGAAGGAATGCAGGTGGAATTGAAAATGTCGACAAAAGAAAAAAGACTTTGGAAACTCTGGTTAAATTCGCTTCGGACATGATGGTCAAGCTCCAAATGATTAACCGAGAAGCATTTCAAGATTTTCAGCTTCGTGTTGGTAAGTTGAAGAAACACTATAAAGTTATAAAATAAGTCATACAATTTGCATTGGTTTCAGGAGTGGCCACAGGTCTAGTAGTAGCCGGGGTTGTGGGCGTACAGAAACCGCTTTTTGATACTTGGTCTGACACGGTTAATTTGGCATCTCGATTAGATACGCATGGCCAAGTTGGAAAAATTCATGTAACTATTATTACTATTCGAGTACAAGGAAATGCGTTCAAGTATTAACAATCCAGTATTGTTCTTTCAGGTTACGGAATACGGTGCCGACCTCCTTGGCCAGGCAGGGATAAAATGTGAACTTCGTGGGGTTATCAATATCAAAGGAAAAGGTAATATGAGGACCTACTTCGTGTGCATGAATGAAAAATACGAAATACAATACAACGATCCTGTTGAAGAAGGCAATGGGGTGACATTGTCGGATTTTAAATCAAAGCTAGTGGGCACTGAAAGTACTGATTTGTGAAACAAAACACCAATTCATACCCATAATCAAAAATAGTCTTGTTGCAGTATTATATTGATTTTTTAAAGATTATATAATTAAGTAAAACAAACGTTTTGTATAAAATATTATTACTCATCTTCAGACTCTGATTCTTCTTCTGACGCAGTTTCCAACCACTCAATTAATTTTTGCACCTGAATAAAATCGAATAATAAAGGAAAATTGTAATGCGAATTTATGATTTGTATTCTTCAAAATATGACTGTTGTAATAATTTATTCCAGTACCTACCCGCTTTCTTATATCTGACCCTCCTTCATATAAAGATTCCTTATTGTACCACTTGAAAATTACGTCTTGAGTGAGTATTTCTTCATCGTAATAATAATGCAATAGCTGCATGATCATGGGACGGAAGTAGAGGCAATCATTTGCATATTCCTGAAAACCAGTAAATTACGGAATCTCGTAATGGCATGTAAAGCAATGAATGAAATATCGTATGTCCATAAACTTACTTCAATTGTTTTGAGTAGATTTTCTTGCCCTGCTACGTTTTTAACGTATAGTTTTAAAAGCTCTTTATATTTTACTACAATTGTTTTGGTCTTGCTCCATTGAACAGGCAAGGTGCTGTCTTGAAAGTCGGAATATAGCTTTGGGGCTAGACCTAAAATTCCTTTAATGACGGCCACCGTTGCGTCGTCAAAATACATAAAGTTAGCAGTCCTTGATCCCTGAATTTCTACAAATAAATTATCAAGAGCAACGTTGTCAGTGAATCCACGCTGCAAGCTTTCCATCACTTCCGCGGAAAACCCTATTTCACAATAAATTTGTATGTCAATTTGCTACAATAAGCCACGGTAAAAATAATGCTTCCATTTGGTCTTGAAAACTCACGTTTAAAATCAGATTCCTGATGCCCCCCATTTGTTATGTTATCCAGGGGTTCGTCAACATGAGCCCCCGGTTCAATATCAATGTCAGAGTCTGAGTCATCGTCCTCGTCGTTGTTTACGATTTGGAACAACTGATTACCGACAATTAAACTGTTTGGTTCGGGATTGGATTTTATACACGAGTCATCCAGAATAACGCATTGGTCTACAATGCACCCGTCCTAAGAAAAGTATTTAAAGTATTCAAACAATCATAAAAATTTGCCAACCATTCACAGTATTTGTGTTGAGTATTACCAGGATTGTTACTCTATCACCAATTTGTGAATTATTAATAACTGAGCCTTTTCCAATAGTACAATTTTTTCCTACAGAACTGTTTCGGATGGTGGCACGATTACTCACGGACGTTTCACTACCCAGAACTGCCGCTGGACCTATCATTGCATCCCTGAAATATAACAATTAAAGTTATCACATTGATCTATAAATAAACAGAAGTAAGGATGTAGCTTCAGGATGTTTGGAGCTATGACACAGTTGACTACAGAAGAACGGACCGAACAGAAACAATATTTTCAAAAAACTACCAGAAGCTACAAACAACTTGTCACAAACTCTCTCACCTAGCTGTCCTAACATTAGCGACCTTGTATACAAAATTAAGCCCCATCTGAAAAACATCATGTCCTGGGTTAGAACCAAATGGCATATCAGGAACCAGCGGATAACTCCAACGCTCCAGAACGTCCAAACTTCAAACAATCAATAAACATCACATAAATTTCGGATACAAAGGCGTAATAAGTATAAATTTTACCTCACACCCCTAAACGAATCAAAGTCAACTATTCGGGTTGCGTAACCGCTTTTCAATTGATGAAGATAGATAGTATTTCCCATGACTTCTTCATTCATTAAAATATTCTTGATAAAATCTTGAGTATTGGCAAAGTCAAAGTTGTCTGTAAAAAGTGGTAATACACTAGAGGAACAAACGGCCAACCCGGTATCTACTGAATTAAGCACCACTTCCATTTCTCGTTTCAAGTTTTCCTAATAATATCAAAAAGTAAACGTCAAATTCGTAATGAGATAGAAATCGGACAATTAGATTCAAAATGTACCGTTGGTATCTCTATTCCACTGTCTCGAGTTTTATGCGAGTAAGCCAGTACCTTTCCGGTCCCATTATCAATAATTACTGCTTGATTATCTCTGCTCGATCGAGACCGGTGACCCATCGGCATTTTACGATGTACCAATGTCATTACAGCTCCCTTGTCTAATTTCATGGTTTTCCTGTGGCCATCCAATAACGGTTTTAGGGCAACGTTTGATCACAACTCCAGCAGACATTAAAATAAAGTCATTTCGTATAATGCCCTTCGCATCCAAATCCCGTAGTGCATCTCCTAAAGAGTCACAGTCTTCTGATGAAATTACATTGATTTTCACGTTTAATTCCGTCCATTTGGAATTCCTATCGAAAAAATTAAAGTAATCACATATTAAATTACTGCATGAAAAGAATAACACTTTCATACTTAATGTGATCCTTGATAGCACTGCCTCCTTTGACGCCACTAGAGCAGTAAATAAAAATTTCTTGAATTCCTGACACCGTCAATGCTTCTAGCGAGTAGTCCAATAACTTCCTATTACCCAATGGAATAAGACACTGGAAATACAAATGAATTATTATACACATTCTTTTTTTTACCAAATTGATAATCAACACAAACCTCTTGAGAAAGTTTAGAGTCAATTTCAGGGACCTCGTTTTTACGCCCATCGACCGTATCTCCTTCATTTGCTTTGTTCCCGGTGTCCTCATCATCTTCGTCGTCGTCGTCATCGAATGAATTTCTATTCGGATATCTTGCATCTGCCCACAATCGGTCCATAAATTGATGAACTGAAATTATCCGCAAGTAGCACGGCTTGGAAGACGTCCTCTTTTTCTTCTCGCTGGACGGCCGGTGTTTTCGGAGCCATACTCCTTTTCTCCGATGCACAATTAGTTGATCACCCTGTAAAAACACAATTTTTAATTTCAGAAAATAGAGCCATAATAAATTCGGTAAAATAATTTTGAGTTTTGGAGTGACATACCTTCACAATTGGAGTATAAAATACTTAAGCCAGGTAGAAATACAACAACCCAATTGTAAAATAGTGCGGATAAGTTGTTATCAACGTGTTCCAATCCAATGTACGTGGAGAAAGTAGTGTCAATCCAAAGTTGATTGTTGAAGATTTCATCATTTCCATATTGCAGGGATTTGGACATGAGAACTCCCACCGGCTCAAATGGAAGAGGAAATTGAGACGAGCTGCATTCTAAGAAGTTACACATATTGCATTGAGTGAAACTTTTCTAAAACTTTCACCGTGAAAGCGAATTCCAATAATCGCAATTTGAAAAATAATAGTAATGTGAAAGTCCTTATCAAAGCATAGTCATGTGCATTCAAGATAAGGTGGAGGTGATGGAATTATATATG
>JAAXNX010000261.1:0-36106 GCA_036491905.1 Folsomia manolachei
TTTTGTTAACTTGACTGAATAATTTGTTGATCTTTAATAGAAGAGAATAAACTGCTCCGTCTTTTTAAAAAGCATTCTCAACAAAGGACATTTCTGTGTCGTTTGTTAAATTCAAGTCCAGACAGTCGATTTGTTTAGTTCATGGTTTTACTCTTCTCTGGATTCGAAATGTCTCAGATATTTCTTTATTCAAACTTACTTTGAACATGCCAAAAGGAACCCGTCATTCATTGAGTTAAATATGTTGGTCGTTCCCCTTCTTTTCGTTCATATATATTCAGTCATGGCATGCCAATAGTATTTCACGTCAACAAAATCGCAAGGAAAACAAAACACCGTTGAGTTATTAACCATGTCTCACACATTGCTAATTATCCATTGTTAGTTAATCGTTACCCACTAACAGACTGTTCAGCATACTTGACTTCCGTATAATGAAATCTAAGTGCTTCACATTCACATTCATTCATCAATACATCCCACCTGACACTGGCCCCCTCCTCGTCATGTCCTGACACCCTGCCTGAATAAAGTTATTGTTGTGCAAGTAGGATCTGCTCATAAATGAATAACAAATGTAATATAATTAGCATTAGCTTATAGGATTGCCCACACTACGTGAATACTTTCAGTAATTAAATTGACCAGACTAAACCATCCATCACCTTACTCATTATCCTATTTGAGGAACTTTTAACTATGTGAGAGTCTTAATAATGTTAATGGCAGTTGTGGTTGTTGTATTTTCTTCTTTTTTGCAAAGTCAATTGCGAACCGTTCATTGTACTTTCCAAGTAAAAACATGAAAGATGATTTTTATTCCAATACAAAAAAAATACTAATTCACAGAACACATAATGAAATTAAATATTGCATTTTTGTTTTACATGAGCACTTGTTTTCTGAGAAGTCAGACAAGTTTTTCCATTCAATAACCTTGCTAGGACATTTTTGGTCGGGAGACAAATCGCAAATGGTGGCTGACTTGACAGGTGTCAACAATTCATAATTGCATCGCGACTCATCTGTTTCATAACGTTTCTTATTAGAAGTTTATACACAAACAACTTTTGTGTTTCAAGACTGTCGCCCATGTAGTAACATACTCTGCATACTCTACCAACATGCTGGGGTTCTGGTACTTCTGGTTAATCCTGTCATCTGATAACCATCGCCACACAAGAAGAGTTATATTCTTCACAAGGTGACAATTGTCACGCCAAGTTTATCGACAGGAGAAGATTTGTTCCAAGACCATTCCGGTAGCAAGACTTTAATTGCATTTCTTAAAATGACACGCCGAACTCAACAATGTGAGGAGTAGCATAGGACAAATGCATACCTAGGTAAACTAAACAGGGAAATGCAATCTTACTTAAATTAACGATGTTCGAATGCTCAAACCAAACCAAACTTGTTGACTCTTATTTGGTTTATGTAAGATGACAAAAGGATCCAATTGAGTGGGTGTGCAGTTCTGGTAATCACAACAGCATAAAAATATGAAGCGACGTTATTTTTGTTAAACGGGAAGGTTTTAAATGGTTGCTAATAACTGTCGCTACAATGTCTCGTCTCATTTGCTTGGTAAAACCGCTTCATATTGCAATTTATATGAAATATTAATTTTATTCATACGCTAAAAAAACAAAATTTTCATACTGTAAGTCAATATTTGATCTACAACATTTGTTATCAAATTTGTATTGACAGTTTGTTCTCAGAAGCTAAAGCAATTCATAAATGTCCAAGATACTTAAATTAAGTGTAGTTGAGCAGTGCTCTGGGTTGATTTTTTTTAAATAAAGCTTTAGCAAGACAGTGGAGCGTGGAAGTTAGAACCAGAAGTCGTTTATTTTTGGACTTTTATATAACTATGTGGTTGCTGGAATAATTTAACAAATTGCCTTCTTCTGGAGGTAAAATAGGGTTACGAAAAATAAGTGCTGTGAAGCGAAAATGAATAATTAGGTAACATACCATCTGAAATACGGGATTTAAAAAAACTCAGATTTCATTCAAAACTCATTCAGGAATGTACACAGGATATTGGACAGATCAAGGAGAAGAACTTTTAAGAGTTCTTGCTTAATGTTTCTTGTAATGATACAAATTGAATCAGCATTCGTTTTGCTTTGACCTGCTGAAAGATCCACACTGGCTAATTTGGAAAATAGATATATTTGCATCAACCACACTGGCCATGGTGCATGGTGTCATAGAGCTGATCTCATTATTTATAAGTTGCATACAGATGACTCTGATCATTCGTCCTAAAAAGTAGCAAAGTAACCGATGCATTAAAATGGGGTCGTTTAAAGTGTTATTATAATGAACCTGGGTTCGTAAGGGCTTCCACCATTTTAATGATTTGGCGTTGGCGTTATTGTAAGTGCTACAGTTGAAAAAATAAGGCTTGAGTCATTTCAGTGTAATGATATTGACTTTAAAACCGAATATACAAATGAAAAAAGTTTTCTATGAAAGCATGGATATTATTCTGAGGAAATCTGACAAATGCAGAAGACAGTTTTTTATTGTCACCTCCAGGGTTCTAGGTATATGTGCCAGCAAAACTTTAAACCTATCAATTATTAATAGGAAACCTAGCGTGTCAACTGCAATTGAAATGGGAAGCATATACTTTCATCTTTCACTCACCCAACTTGTATATATTTGCATATCCAGATCCTATCCTATATTTCTAAACCCATCAATGCACATTCCATCAAAAGAACCAACTCCTTATTACCTAGTACCCACCAACTTTATAGTTAGTTAGCTGGAGTTTATCCATACATATTCTTGTACGCAGTCAGTTTTTTCATTCAAGGATTTCTCCTCTTTTTATTAAAGATTGAAATCCCTTTTATTATAACATTATGTCAGACATTGAATCGATCCTTAGTCAGAGATTTGCAAACTTTCTCCTCCACTTGCACATTGTATCGTCAAGTACCGTGCAAAAACATACTTACCAATGACTCTTTCATAAGCCAACACTGCTCAAAAGTTAATGAGGACAGGGATGCCATAAACCTGCTTCAGCTACTACCCAACACCTTTTTGCACACGCATTTTGGGAGCAGGGAATTGCAATGCGTGCTACGGGCAAATATCAATACGCATATTTAGCACATACATTAAGGGTAGGGAGCGACTGGATAGCTTACCTGTCTCTCGTATCTTTAACAAGTAAGACAGGGTAAAGCCAAGTTTAGTTTATGTAGGAGGCAGTTTATGAGAAAAGTTACGTTGCGTGTCTTTATCTGGTTGGAAGAGTAATCTAGCACACCACACCGCATCCTCCACATATTTTCTCCAGCTTCGGTTACTCAATTGCAATTTTGTACATAGAACCATCCTCCATCGTTACTGTGTTTTACTAGGTTAGAAGCCAGTCTGTGTCTGGCGACAAAATTGGCAAATTGTCATATGTGAAGAATCGACACACAGTTGCATCTTAATGCTGTCCAAGAAGAATTTGAATTGTTCAATCAAGAAACTTTGGAAGTTATGATGCATCCCGCAGCTACAATGCAAAATTTGTAATACCAAATTTTTACCATTTCTGTTTAGTTGAACCCTCAACTTTTGCATAAACCTAACGCACCATCCTTTTTAAGTATATGATTCCTATTTATTTGTCTATCGAACGATGACCTAGTGGCTGAGCTGAAACTACAGATAAGGGTGAGCGTAGTGGTGCGTCGAGTGCGTTTGTTGAATCGACCTTTCACTTCACAAAGAGTCGTGTAGTGCGAATGAGAACTGTCTCGCTTTCTCTGCCTCTTTTTCCTTGTCGACATTCTCTTGGTATAGTAACACATTAAGCTCCAAATGATTCCTGTGGTTATTCCCGTATCTATCTGTCCTCTGAAAGCTCGTTGAGTCTACTTCAACTAACTCAAGTTGCTTCCATTTCCTTGCTTCTTGATAAATCTCAATTATTTCCCTTGTCACCTTCCCACCCTGGTACATACCATCCAAAAAGTTACATCAGACAGCATTACTGTCACAGTATTTAATGTGGAACACTACAAATAAATTGCGAGTGTGGAAATTCTAGAATTTAACAAACTTTCTCTGCATTCAAAATGAAGGTTGGCGTAGAGATGCAGTTACACAAAGTTATCTAAAATCACAGATGCAAAATCAAAATTGCACATTTTTATAAAAAATCAGGAAATCTTATAGTTGTTTTAGCTTTATCACATCATTTTCTACTACACTATTTCGCAGAGATTCTGCGATACTGACTTGGCTCACGGTTCAGTAGCTGCTCATTGGACTGACTCCTGTGCGTAATGACCTGCAAAATTACTGAGATTACATTAAAGCCATTATGAGCTCCGCCACCCAATCATATGGCAGTGTTCGTAAACCTCGCCAAGGTACGCAAAAAGCAGGTGGAACTATGTTTGTAGATAAATGAGAAAAATGAAGTAAGAAAAGCTTAAAGAAAGACATAATGTAAGAGTCAGTCATCATCAAGCTGGAAAAGACAGCGGGGCAGGATACGTTACGCATAATGTAAATTCCTTTCACTACCCGTATACGGGTATAGCGGATAAATGTACATCGGTTGGCTTCTTGCCTATCATTCCTCCCACCCGCACCTTTTATTACTGCCACGTGCCCTCCTAATTATTCATTAATGAAACCGTCCTCTTTCTAGGACGATTTCCAGTTTCCTACTTGGCCGTGGCAGTGGTGGATTTCGTGACTGTAAGTAGAAAACCACTCACTCAGTCATTAACCAAGTCATTCCTTTCACTCACCTTACGCACTTACTTAGTTTGTTGGTATTCATGCAAAGGTTGTCTCGACATCCTTCCTGGGTCAAGATTGAGAGAGAGATTTGCAACATTTTCTAAGTCGATGAGCTGAGAGTGGTGGAGAAAGCTTTCTACTTGATGACAGCGTAGTCAAGTAACTTGTGAAGAACTTCATTTCTTGGTGTGGCGACAAGTTTATTAGGAATGACAAGAGGTTTGTTAGAGAGAATATGTTGAGCTAAACAAGTTGAATGGAGGGAGCTAAACTATGAAAGGGTATATTTAGGTCACCTCCAATTTGGGATTCCAATCCTTTCTTTAGGGTGGGAGGGAGAGTTAGGCTTCTTTTCTCAGATATGTGCGTAATTATTGCGAAGACGGTCCTCACAGTCAGTCGGTGCAAGTTAGAAGATATTAAGCAGGTGGATTTGACTTTTTGCACACCCCTTTTTGTTTACCTTTGTGGAGTTTAGTGTCATCAAGGATCCCCGTTTAATCGTGTCAATTGTAATCTAATTCCAGCAGACAATTTACTCTGGCTTATTTTCTATTCGAAATCAAACACCTCTCACTTAATCCCTTCACTTTGTACAATCTCAGCATCATGACCAAGTTGTTGATTACTCTTACCCGGGTGCTGAATCCGGGAATCCGGAGGAATTTTTTTCAGTTATAAAAGGATGTGGACGGACAATGCAGTTCAAATTCGCATTTAAACCCTAGTCTAAATTAGTTTATTATTTAAATCACAAGCAGGAAAATTACTATCGCATATTTTATGATGTGCATTTTCCATTCTGGACTATCTACTTATTTATTTCGCTGGATGGAAAATAATTTGACTGTGCCATGCACAACTTTCCAACCAGGAAGTCAGGATGTTGTATCATTCATTAGATTTCATTCGAATACAACTTGACATGGTAGTCAGAATATACCGGCATTCAAGAATGGAAATGGACCCACCAATGCCAGTGGCATGGTCGGTAGAGAAGAATGGCACAGAATTGGCAAGACTTTCACTTTTACCATGGATGGAACTGAGTGTTATTAATACGTTATTACACTCCATTTGTTACAAAACCACAACTATTTTTGGATAAAACCCACAAACTAGGACTAGACAAGACCACTCCAATCCCTCATTTATTTCTTGTATTTGCCGTACAATAAAGCGTAATTTGTTCATTGACTGCAATAGTGTTGTATACTCTGTGTCCACATTTGTATATTATGGCTGGCTCATTGGATGAAGAAACTTTCAAATACCAAGTTCTAGACAAGTTAATTAGAGTTATTTTTATATATCTAACAAATGTTTCCATTCTTATCTTGCCGGGCATTAGGGTACCAGCCAACCATTGGAATTGCAGAAACTTAAGGGCAAGTAACTAAGGATGGAACTGTCGTAGTGATAAGTTATAGGAAAACTTGGACTGGAACATAATGCAATGAAGTGGAATCCTATTACATTTCCACTTACATACACCACACCTACGTACTATAGGTCATGATTTTAGTGATTTGTGATGTAGTGTGGAGGACTCGAATGGGATAAGGAAAAAGAAATCATGTAATTAATTCACCACCAACCACTAACCAGACCTAACATGTAGACAAGATCAGAACAAGGTTTTTTTACCTCTGTTTTTTTACGTAAATAGTCATTACAGCCCATTAATTTTTTTCGTAGAAGGAATGATACAAGAGAGAGAGTAATATATGCAGATGTGCTCTGTACTCCTTAAAAGATAACTTTTTGGAAGAGAGGTAGACCATCTGACTTATCTTTACATTTATTTTAATTTACATCATTGTTGCTCATTACGGGAGCCAGGCATTCGGATGGGATTGTCCAATCCATGACCTTCACTACTTGGGGAGCAGAAGTGGCTAATCTAATCACTTAAAATTCTTTATATGGAAATAAATGTGGTCAACTTTTCACACCAGTTCAACACTTACTATGGGCATCATTACTGTATTTCTGGTTGACTGACAATTGTTGACTGGCTCATTTTTGGTCAAATATTATATCAAATTCCAACTCGCATTTGAAAATGGCTATAATTGGCAACGAACTCAAACGGAACCAGTATGATAGCAATTTGTTGACATGCATGAAGAACCAATTTTTTATATTTAATAAATGTCCAAATGATATTTTATCATGCTCAACAACTTTCTTACTACATGCCTGAATTCGGTGTAAGAATCAACGAGTTCGATGACTGCCAATTATCAATCCAAGTGAGAGTGACGCAACCAATGTCAACGATAATAATGATTGGACTTTGCAATTAAGTCTAAATTTTCCTACTTTTCTCTATCTCAATGACGAGTGTATAACGAATTCAAACGCTCTCTTTGAAATGTGCGACTCTGCAAACAAACAAGCTTCCACACGAGCAATTCCATCATCTGAAATTTGATCATGCAATTTGACTCGTTTCATTCATTTCATTTCTTCTTTTCCTTCGTTTGGTTTAGAAGACGAACTAGATTTGCACTTAATTCCAGGTCCATTATTGTCTTTGTGTAATTGAGTCACGTCTCAGTCTCATTCTCAAGAAGAGTGAATGCTTGAGTGAATGGACTTAAAGGATGCAGCAACCAAGCAACTAAATAGTTGTCAAATATATATATATCCAGAAACTCGCTCCAGAAAAGCCGTTGGAAGGACTTAAATTCTTCTAAAGTTTCCACGAAAGGGAAACCGTTAAAATTAGTGATTCCCAGTTTATTTCTAAAGCCACAAAATAAAACAATGAATGTGATTTTTCTGTTTGGACGAAACAAGGAATGTCACTATGAGCAAGATTTTACGGTTTTCCATCTACGAGTAACATCATTATGAGCTAAAAGAAAGATTGATTGCAGCAAAAAATCTGTGGGCATGCTTAATTGTCTTGCTTGTAGGAAAAGTAATATAAAATAATCTCTTAAACTGTCACCTGATGCCAAGGTGGCATTGTGTTTTTTTTCAAAATGTGCAAATTCTTTTAACCCGTAAAACCTGCAAATTTGAATATCATCACCGCAAACACAATCTGTTGAGATAAGAATGTTGTAAAACACCTCCTACGCAGAGTAAGTTAATAAATGGTCAATTTGGAAATTGAACCTGGCATTTTGCGAGTTCGTCTTGGTCATGTTTGTTAAGCTTGCCCATTTCACCTGCAAGTCTTTTTCGTATAGATGGGAAGGATTTTAAGACTTGCTAGAAATTCTCATGGCAGGTATAGGCTCATTTCTGACACCAACCAACACCATAATGACTATGGAGTATTAAATTACTCTTCACCCCAAGCAGTCTTTGTTCCCTCAAAAAATGCAATGCACAGATTTGAAGAAATAATAAGACTTGACTTGACTGTTTCTTTAAATGGACAAATGTTGGCATACATTGAAATTGTCTACAATTGTTCAAAATGTCATTCTCGGGGCCACTACAAACTGTACAGGCAAATATTAACATGACGTGAGTCATTTTAGTCACACAAAAATGACTGAATTGTTTTTTTTCGAAATGGACAAAAAACTTTGAATTCAATCATAGACAGGTTTGACGACATGTTTTTGTACTGGATAAGCTTTTTTCATAAAAAATGGCTACTCAGATATGCACGAAATTGTTACATTTATAAAGTTATCATCTGTTTGTTGGGTATTTTATTTAGATAATTTTTTTTATATTTTTCCATCGGCGAGCTTTTACGAGTAAAATGTTTGCTTTCTGTGAAGTTTATTTTGCAAAGAGACAAAGATTATAAAAAAATTGTATCCACATTGTTATGTGGAATCTGGTTTATTCGTCTGCTAGTAACTGAGATGTTTGCTTACTTATAAGGAATATCCGAAACGAATTGAGTTGTTCTGTTCATTTGCTTCGAGCAGGATTTTAAAGTCTTGATTCAAAAAATTCCTTCATTTTTTCTGGTTCCTTATTTGGATCGAGCTTGCATTCCGTCATTATTATATACAAATGAGATTGTTATAATTTTTTATAAAAATTAAAATCCTCGAGCCAGTTTAAATTATTGATGAACAATGTTCAGCTTGAAGTATTGTTGTGGTTTCTTATCTCCAGCAACTTTAGAAATCTATTCATGCATATGATCAATTCAAATCGATTGGTGATTTAGACAATAAACTACATCTTATTCCAGATTTCGCTTGCATAAGTCACGTATCCATTCTAAACCCTTGGCGATGAATTGCAAGAAAAATACTGGCGTGGAAAAAGTTACAAAGATTGCAAAGAAACCTTTGAAACGCTTCCGAGTGTTCTCATTCTGTGATCACACATGAATGAGAATCCATAATAATTTTTATTTACAAACAAACTTTTAAAATCGAAACGTTGCCAACAAATTGCATTTATTTGCCAACTGTTCGCAATTTTTATACCGTGTTCCATAATTGAGTTTGACATAGCTTAAAACAAGTCCGGCTGGAAGGCACCCGGAAAAATAGTGCGTCTGCTATTTTCCGATTTCTTTCCCGTATTCGAATCCTTTTTTCTTATTCCTTTTATCTTTTTATGCAATGCATCCATATAAATAACGTTGAGAGTCAAAAATAAAATGGATTTATGAACAAACCCAATGGCAGAGTTGGAGGATTTTTGTGTAATTCTGCACTTTAGAGCCTACTTGGCATCTTTGTGAAAGAACGATAATCTCGGCTGTTTTACTCGCACGAATTTATACACTTGGTTGTTCACAGATAAGTTTCAAACCCATTGAAACTACTTCAAAGTTGAAGAATATGTGCAAAAAGTTGAGATTCGCAGGTTGGCAATGGTCAAACTTCGTACGGGTTATTAGATTTATTTGTACAGCAAGTTTGGAGTGCTTACCACACGTCGACTCCCACCAGCATATTACAGACAAACACGGCCTGAGTAAAACAAGAGATTGCTTCCCTCTCGCCTAGATATCAGTAAAGGATGAAAACTGATCACGTAGAATGCTACTCTTTCGGCTACCTTATGTCTGATCACTGTACGATCTGGTCTGGACGAGCTTAACTAAAACGTAAGGAAAATAAGAAGTACTTTGTAGAATACAAGAAAAATATCCAAGGTGGCAAATATCCAACAAGAAAGCAAGAGTGAATACAAGCTGTTGCTGCAAATGGGCCGCTTAAATTTTGGGGAGTTTAATGCGTGGATTTTTTTCTTGAACATTGCTTACTCACTTACAGAAAGAAAATAGGAATGCTTTTCCTACAGCAATGTGGGTCTCTTACTCTCTACGTACTTTTATGTTTGTAAACTGAAAATCCGAGAAAATCTCTGAAATTGAAGTTAACCCTCACTCATGGCCAATATATGATTGTCTCTGTTCTCTTCCTCTGTGATTTAGAATTAGCGTCCAAAGATAAGCAGTCATGGATCAAGGCAGTTCTGCGAGAAGTAACCCTACGGATTTCTCGCCAACCACTCCCTCAACCGGTAACTTCTTATCCCAATTCCATCCCACATCCAGCACCAGCGTTTCCAGAATCCTGCGAGAAATTGTCCACTGGGGTAATGAGAGTATCAAGATGAGTCTCCAGACAAATGATCTCCTCCTACCTGACCAGGACACTGGTGGGGGAGCTTTGGATGGAAGTTCATCTTTACTGGATGGACAAGACTTTGAAACTGAAGAACTTGGTGGAAATCCTTCTCCCCTCTGGGACAATTCATCCTTTTCCTTAGGACTTTTAAATCAAACTGGATTTAGCATTGGTGGGGACAACGAGAGCTTTGCAGAACCATACTTTCCTCACTATATTCGTACCACATCCACCCTTCTCTGTGGGATCATTTTATTCATTGGGATTGTGGGGAATCTACTGGTACCCGTTGTCGTCTGGAAGAACAAAGAGCTTCGAAGCTCCACCAACATTTTTCTAGTCAATCTCAGCGTCGCGGACCTTCTCATCCTGCTCGTCTGTATGCCACCAGTTCTTATAGAACTCCATTCCAAACCGGAAGTTTGGGTTTTGGGTGCTGCAATGTGTAAGTAAAAAATTATTTTTTTGACAAAATACTTTTATTCTTGGTGTAAGAAAGCATGTAATGGATGGCAAATGGGTTGGGTGGAGAAAATCCCAAAACTTTTCCATTTCAAGAGTTCAAAATCAATATTCAAGGAAATGAACAAACACGGGGTTTGTGGTAGTGACACCAATTTTTAGGTGAACTACAACTTTTCACTTTAATATACCACAATTTTGCATCAGAATCCTGAATATCTTTCTGTGGGACTGTATAAAACATGCAGAAAAGGTGCAATATCTGTGGAACCAAAAGCTGCAAAATTATTCTGCATTACCAAACTATCCAATCCGCCGTCTCCAACCTCAACCGCATAAAATGCATGCCCTTAAAATCAATAATATGCAAGGCAGAGAAAAGTAAATCCGATTTGAGACAAGGGACACATGAATGAAGCCACGTTAACACATCAACTGCATTAAAAAGTATTTAAAGAGCTCTCCACGGGAAAATTTTGAACTTGTGCAAAAGAACTTATGACATTCAGTCAGTTTGGGCTAAGCTCATCACAGCTTAAACCATGGATTTAAGTGTAGAACTAGTTCATTACTTTTACCATTTTTCGTTACTTGCATACTTTTCACTGAACATTAGCAGGACGTCATTGAGAATTCGACTCGAAATTTTGCGACATTACATTTTTCCATGAATGAGCAGGTGTATGTTCGTTAACAGAGCAGAATAGGTTCATCCTGTAATTGAATTCATCAGTCAGAGTAAACTTGTCAGCAAATTTTGCAAAAGCTTAAGTTAGGAAAAGTCCATTCTATCTTTCATTCAGATCATTCATTGATGCATGTCCTTGTTTAGGGTCGAAGTGAGGGTAGGATGGTAAACTGAAATAAAATAACGTGTGGTATACAGAGTTCGTAAGCATAAATTCACAGTGTAAATACAACTAAGCTACCCAAGCTCAGTACGAAATAGTGCGTACGTGTGTAAAGAAAGTGTTTGTAACGTGATGCGAAATCTTTTCTGAGCTATTTTCGGATTTGCTAAATCAGTCGGATTGAATGAAGAGAACTTCTTTAATCCAAAGTTTTATCTGGATTTTTTTCCACGCACGCATTTGCGTGTCATGTCGTGTCGTCGAGAGGCTGTGACAGTGAACGTTGCCAAGTACAGAATAAGTTTATTACCAATACACAGATAAAAAGAGACAGATGAGTCAGCCCATTAGTGGTATCGTTCCGATGTTTTAACTCGTAAAATCCGTATTTAGCAACGCGATGTAACGATAATCTCCCAAGACATGTAGGATTCTGGACCTAGTTTAGTAGAGAGGTTGCTTCTTCATGTCTGATTGATTTTACTGCAGCTTGAATAAAAAAGGTAAACTCGAGCATTCGAAGAGTGTTATCCAAATTAATGTCAAATCCACCTGTATGGCAGTATTTACGAGCTCTTGGATTGAGGGTAATTCAGTGTCTTGGAAAATGTCAATGGACCTATGATTTTTAATGTACATCTTCTTCAACACATACGTATTTCCACAAACTTATCCGGTTATAACTTTTAAATATTGTTGTTTAAGAAACTGACACAAAATTGTTGCCGTCGCCACCAGAATGTGTTTACGTTAAGGATGAGTGCGTTGGCAGTAATAACGCATGTTTAGAGCTCTCGTACTTTCACCGTCTCATGTTTGGCTCCCCTCGATAAGTTTCAATAACCTTCATCAGGCAGAAGGTGGGTGAATTGATTTGCGAATGTCTGGAGGTCTAATGATAATACTTGTAGTTTATAATATAAGAAATCACAGTTTTTTACAACATCACATCCCAAGTTATCAATGCAGGCATTCAAATGACTTCTTAATCTCAGAAGAAAACAAGTGGTATTATGTAATGAACCATAACGATAACGCCCAATTAAATTTATTAATGCGGGCAGGTAATATTTTGCCCATGCAAGCATTGCATCAATTTATTACAACTTTATAAGGAGCGCCTTCTTGTTGTTTTATATTTTTTGGAATGTTTGCGAAAATGCACTTGTCTTTCGGTATCTTAATCAGTAATTATTGCAACAATGACTTGTTAGCAGTGGGACATATATCTAGTAGAACATTAACGCGAGATAAAACCAGCAGGAGGGAGTTTTATTCAATTTTTAAAACTCTGGCAGACAAGGCAAAAGCAAGAATTTATTTGTACAAAAGGTAAGGGTTGGTTGCTTGGCTTAAGAAGCTGTGTCACATTTTATTTTAACTGCACTTTTGCGTATTTAAACTTTAGGAGTTGACAAGGGTGTCGTTAGTGGTGGATTTTTACTCGTTGTTTTATTGGGTTGGACATAATTTATGGGGCAATAATATTCTATTCTGGCAAAGGAGGTTACGTTTCTTACTTGGAGATGGGCACAAATCTGCACTATGTGGCCACGGGATGGCTTTTGTATGGAAATGTTTGTATTTTTTAATGCAAAGCATTATATTTTATTACGAATGAGCGTTTGGTTTAGTTTTTTTTGACGGGATAAAACCGGCGGAAGGTTAGGCACTAAATTTTAAAGTAGTTCCTGTGCTAATTTAAATATTACACGTAGTTAAAGATGTTTCTAGACGTAGACTAGCTGACAATCTAATAAAGATTGTTTAGGGTTTACTCCATCAAAAATTGTCGCTTTCTTCAAGTACGTCAATTGAGGATAACAAATAAATAGGTAAAAGAATCGTATGCAATTTGTTGGCTCACTTAACCCATCGACAAGTTACATATCTATAATTTTTTTATGTTTTCTTGGACTCTTTCATAACTTAACGATCACTTTTTTGCGACGAGATGGAGACAATAATGAGATTAGTAATCTGTGTGCCAATCTTCCTGTTTCCAACTGACATGTATTTAGTGCACATTCTTGTTCCACCAGATTGTATTAAAAATGACATCAATTGTATCCCGGAGCAATGAATAGGAATTGATAATTCATTCTTTCTTAAATTATATTACGTCTACTTAAATATTTATTTTACTCCCGTCAGTCAATTTTCAATCATAAAAATTGCCTTTGTCATCGCTAACCAGGCAAATGAAATAAATAAAATTATTCCTTTAGTTTGGGAAATGAGATTGACAAGATATTGTACCACAATTTTCAAGTATTGCCATCACTTGTTTGGTTATTTCCCATCCTTGGTGTATCATATTCGGTCGTTTGGTTTGTTATCATCTCAATCTCGATTCAAAAATCAATTCAATCATGCAATAATTCATGTCACGAGTATTTACTAACCTTTCGTCTACTCATCTCGTTTATTTTTTTAAAGACTCCATGTTTTTATGATGCTGCATTTTGGCCGACATTTGACGAAGAAGCGAAGTAATTTTCCTTAAGGACTTTGTTCAGTCGGTATTAAACTTACACAGAGAAATGACGTTCAAATGTTTTTGCCTGGTTTTTGAAAGAAATACGGTAATGGGATGTCTTGTCTCTTCCTTGATTTTTTTAAATGCCGACGTTTTTTATTCTTCATTAAAACACATTTAGCCAGATTGGGTCACAGCTTAAAAGGAATTTCTGGTTTTCTCAAAATTAATGAATAATGTAAAGTATTTCTGCGGATTGTGAGGTAAAATGGTGATTACAAAGAAAAGAAGTGTAAGATAAACTATTTAATAGAAAAAGAAAAACTTTGGTTCCATTAATTCACTGATCTAAGAGAATACAATGGAATGAATACGAACCAAAAAGGACCAACACCAAACTTGTGGCAATTAATTAAACAACATCAGTCCAAGTTTGGCAGCAATCAAGAATTTTCATCGAGACACCTCAAAGCATTCTCGTTTTTCCTTTGCGTCAAACTCTTTTTCGGCTATAGCATGTCGAATACAAAAGTTTGTTGTAAATTTGTTTTTATTTTATTTTTCTTCTGCGAAACACGAATTTGCTGGTTTTGAACTAATTTTTGTTCTTTTTCTCATTTTTTCTTGTTTGAAAGTGATTTGATTGTGTAATGGAATTTTTGTTCGAGTTCAACGATCAATGATTAAACATTTGTGGGAGGCTGGGATCGGTTTTACATTCAAAGAATGGAACTTATAAGATTTACTGCGATGTAACATTTATTTTTCTGCGTGGAAGTAGGCAACGGAAAAAGAGTTTTACAAACAAGGGGAAGCATTTGAATAAGCAATTTCGAAAAGCCATAAAAAACCCGGACCACGCTAAAAAGAAACTTTCCTCCCAAGTGAAGTCAGCCAACCTACCAAATAACATGCAGCCGAAACTGCATCATTCCGGTACTCATTGGTGTTGGTGTTGTTCATGGAATGGAATTTTAAAACCATTTCTCAAATAGACTTTCATTCATTGAGCAAATACTTACGGAGAAATTGTGTGGAAATCATTTCGAACCGGAGAAGAGAGCGAGGGGTGCTATTAATTTCTTGAGAAATAAGCAACAAAATGTTTAGTCATTGGAAAAAATTTATAATTGATTTACTTCAACAGCACTGGCTAAAATATGCAATGTTTAAAATCCCAATTTTCAACTTCAAAGTGGTGAATCGAAAATCACGGTTTTAATTTTTTTTGCATTATTATAAATTCTGATTTTTTATGTAGATCAAATGCTACCCCGAAAGTTGAAAGTTAATAATAAAAAAACCCAAAAATTTGCGAGGTTTCGAGGATATCACGCCAACTCGCTATTTCCAGTTAGTTCCGATTCTATTGAATTATTCAATGTGAGGCCTTTGTTAATTGGGTTGACTTTGAAGTATTTTTGAAATCGTTATAAAAGACACTTTGTTTTTATCAATTGAACACGTGCATATCATTGGCCTTCAACCCGAGCTTCCAAGAGACTTTGTAAAATGAATTACTGCAAATAAATGTTTGTAATAATACATCGAAGAGTACAGAATAAAACACTTTAAAACGGATGTATTTAAATAAAGAAAATGTAAATTTTAAAACATGTTTTTAATACAGAACAGCAGCACTAAGAGGAAGCCGTGTTTATCCAAGAAAATCAAGACTTTCATGAGTCGATGGTTATCTTTCGGAGACAAATGGACAGCATTTTCTTGTGCGAGATGAGCTTTAAAACACAAATGAATTATTAAAAGAGGCAGAAGTTCACATTTCAGGTTTGGATTGTTTCAAACTTGCAATTTAGACGGTGATTAATCTTTGCACTGTATTCAAGTCATGCAACCTCTTACAAGCACCATTATTACCAAATACTAGGGCCAGCAAGCCACCGGATTGTCCGGATTATGGAGTTGAAGTTAGCTCATTATGGAAGTTGATTGATTTGTGTATGAAAAAGATTTATGGTCATAGTCTTCTGTAATATATCGCAACATTTCGAGAATACATATGACAATGCCTCAGTGCGAGGTCTAAATTTTTCATCCAAACAACTTTACAACTTAAAAATTCACTCACAATCACCTCATCACAACACACAAATGTGTGAAATAGACAGAAAACATGAAATTACTATGCACAAGAAGCAGAAGATGTATTACGGAGAGAAAATCATTTTTTTTAATGCGGTTTAGCACTATTAGCACGAGAAAATCTACAGCTTCTACTTTTCCTCGATTTATTTATGACGTGCCAACAGAGCATTTTGTGGTTGTGGTTTATGTATTACATTTTCTTGTCACAAGATTAAATATAGTACTCAGATTAGAGGATACAAGTTTTTTGTTAAAAATCCTAAAATCATTCAATAAGCTGACAACGAAACGCAGGTAAATATTCAAATCCCACCCATTCAAGTGGTCATGACTGACTGCCTCAACATTTTTTAAAGCCATGTAAAATCACCAAAGTGTGTTTTTGTCATCTTCAATTCTGTGTTTAAATAGAAAAAGATTTCCAGGAATCTTATGCTTGCCCACGTTTTTGTTGGAGGTGGCCAAAGTGAATTGTGACTGGAAGCTGAGAAAGACAGTAAAAGCCATTTTACAGAATTTAAAATCTTCATCTCTGCGATTTTGTTGCGTACAACAAACCTTTTGCGACGTGGAGCCAGTTTCTTGGGAATCCGAATCCAAATCCTGTAACTAATGGAAATGCTTGAAGAATCTGACACTTTTACTCCTTCGTTGGTAGTTTGGATTGCAAATTCTGTTTTCTTTCCAAAATCAGAGCTTAGATTTTCCTATCCAAGAGTACATTAACTTCATAAATATTGGTTTAAATACAGTTCGCTTCTGAACTAGAATGAGAAAAATATGTGACAGTATATAAGTGGAAAAAACCTGGCATGAAGCTTTTAAGAAAATAGCAAGGCTATTATTTTTCATTTTGAAATAAATTTATCAGGAAATTAAAACCAGACTTATTCCCATTAAATATGATTACAATATAAGTTGAAGGCCAAGCACCCTTCAGTTGTCTACCCAGGTTGAAAAAATACCGACAAGAAGGCAATTATTTGAGAAGCATCCGCCAATAAAGGTTTATTGAATAAGTGAAAGCACAATTTTTTCTTGGAAATTCAACCATTCATGGATTGTCAACGGATCCTTTGATCATTGATTTCTCCACCTTTTCTTCAACCATTATATATTTTATGACAGTGACAGTCAAAATTTGAAGTTAACGACAAAAAAAGTGAACAATGACTCGTCTAATCCGTGATGACCTTGTCAATCACGCAACCTGTTCTCATGAGCAGCTCCAGTGATCTTCCACTGAGTTTTGTCAATTGTCATCATGTTTCAAAAGCATTGCAACTCAACCAATTTGTTGGATTTAACGCAATTGTCAGTTTCCACGGCATTTTGATGGCTTAAAAGTTGTTACTTGCACGAAGCTTTCTCATTTGTTCATTTGGGGCTCTTAGAATTAGTCTCCTGACAATATTGTATAAACATCACTTGAAAATAATACTTTTTAACCAACCATTTAAACAAAGTGCAGAATTACACAGTTTAACATTTTGGATGAGTTAATACAGCTGAAGTAGGGGCACTTCGTTTTCTCGTCATTTTATATATTCCCCATTTCCATTCAAGAACAAAATTAAAATTTCAAAATGACATCGTTAAAATTCCCTCGTTGTCAATGCCACGGTCACACTCATGCCAAGGACATGCTTGAGTCAAGGACATTTCTTTCACAAAGTTCTTAACCTGCAGTAAAGTGAGACATGACAATGGAAAGTGCCTCCATTACAGAGCTCATAAGATGTGCTTCGTAGCCCGTACTCCTGTCAGTCACTAATTGAATTATCCAACTGCATTAGGTGTCCTTTCTTCATCCTTCTCTTGCTCAGTTTTCATATTAAATTTGCAAAGAGTCGTAAATCGTTGACATGTAATGGTTTCATGGGCTTGCTACATATTGTACTCCAATTACTGTTACGAAGAATCGTTGCCACTTCAAGCACTTGATTTGCTACTTGCTGTTTTAAGTCATTTTCTATCCACTCTATTCACTGTTAACAGGGCCACATTTAATTAGTTTAATTATTTTAAGGTAATGTCCAAGGCCAAAAGTTCGTTGGACTGTAGTTTTCGTTATTGTGCACTTACATTTATTGGAGTGTTTGTGTGAAAATTTGCATTCTGCAACATTGAAACGGGTGATGTTCACCTTAATTCAAAAAGCGATAGTATATCTACCACTCAGTGGATTAACTCATTTATTTATTTTAATTATTTTAAATGAAATTGTAAGAATGCAGTAGTCACTGAATTGTTGAATTAAGGCGTGTTTCGAAAATAAATTAAAACGTGGACATAAACTACAAAGCACATGTCACATGTCAAGTCGCTTTTGTATTCAGTCACCAGGATAAGGATTTGCATTTCCAACAACGATTTATACCCTGATGCATATGCGGGCATGTCCACAGTGAATGACCACAGGACAAGATAAGATAAACATTTATAAACTAATGTAAGCAAGGGTTGAAACTACAAAATGGTTGCATTACTTGTTCACATTTGTCCTGGGGACCACATAATATTTTCAAAATATACCTGTTAGAAAAAATACGTTTTAATTTTGATTTGGGGTCAAGGAATGCTCATATTAGGAATGCTCATAATAGGTGTCGTGTGTCATAACATTTTCCCTTGAGGTCAATCATGTAATTGTGAAGGCTAAATCCAAAATTAATTTCACTCAAAAACATTAGTATTTTCGACATGATATTTTTCCTGACCATTTTACCTACATGACCCTTCTGTGAACTCCATCTTAAATTAGGTCAATAGTGACAGTATCAAATTTTATGGAGATTCGTCATCTCAATCACCAGTTATTGACCGAAGGACAGACAGACAGACAATCTTATGAAGGATGTCACCCCTCAAAGCAAACCCAGGACTGGTCAATTATTTTTTGTTAGTTGAACATCTCCATTCACTTTTTTTGTACTTTTTTTCTTTTCCAGACAAAAGATTATCCCAACCAGAGTTGGAAGCAGAAACCATGCATGGTTCCTATTCGTCAGGTGCCACCGGTCTACCGCCATTACTTTGCCATGATGCAAACAACTGGTTTTGGTTTTGCTTGGCACGTTCTCATAAATGTTCATTTAAGTTTTCCTCAACAATTTTGATGGAGGCTGTTGACTGCAGATAGCAAGAGCAAAAGGAAAATGGTCGTGGTTACCCTAACCTAAACTAAGTTAGCTAAATCCGGAAACTTTGTTTGGCTGGAACAGCTTAGCTCAAGTAAAAGGAAAAGTGAGCAAGTTTTGACTCTGACTTGACGTCGCTTCAGCTAACATTCTATACTTGAAGTGGCGATACGATTCGAAACGATGGCCTGGTCTTGGATTTTGGTAGGCATTTTGCAAAGAGTCATTTAGCAGATTACTTTCCACTCGCCGGACTGAGTTAGGTTGGCAGACTGCATTTAGTTGCAAAAGCACTATAGTCAAGTCAACGCTTTATAAATACTTCGTTGAGGTTACACATAGTCCAGACTTCTCGTCATTCCTTCTCTTGAACCATTGAACACTGATTGAGTACTGGTTGCATTGTTGGACATTCCCTACACTTGCACTGTGCCTTCTGTTATTCTTGAGACTTCTCGCAAGAATTTTCCTGCCTTAGCCCCTTCAGTCAGGACCCTACTTTCTTTCTTTTCAGCAACATTAGTAAATATAGTAAGTAGTGAGACAAAGAAAGAAATAAGTTTCCTACCCCACAAAATGTATCTATAAGGTGGACGAGAGTTTAGTTTTCAGAAAGACGCTCCAACAACTACGGACAACAACTATTTTTGTTTTCCTTTGTTTTATTTACCCTCCCATGCCTTGTTGAAGTTGCATGCGACATAAAAACGAAGAAAAACAAGTTTCTTTTTCGTTGGTCATGTTGGATTGATGCAATGTTGGAATGAGAGGATGGATGGATTGGATTTGAAGGATGAGATTGGGATATCGTGTCCACTTTCTTTTCCTCGTTCTCTAACGTTGTTGACTTTTGGACTTGGCTTCTCAGCTTTTCATTGTTCTAGATGCAAAAATGCAATACAATCTAAATTGCCAAACCATTCCTTTATAGCTTATGTCTCATTTTTCTATGTTTTTATTTTTATTCTTTAATCAAATCAACTGCAGTTGCTGGAATCCCCTGAATAAATGCCCGGAAGCAAAACAGTAAGATAGAGAGCTAAAATAATGGATTATAAGATGTGTCACAGGATGAATGTGTACTAAAATTATGACGTCGGAGACCTGGCTATGGGGCATTTGTTTGGAAAATAGATTTTGCGAGAAGAAATTCATCCTTAGTATGTCAGCTTAGCTGTATTGTGTACACTCAATAATGTCAAGATTTGTTTTCCGGGCTTATTAAAATGTATCAATCATCTACCCTTCAGATCCAAAGAGTCCTAGTTGGGATACATTAGTATCAATATTGGGTCATCTATGATCTATTTGGAAAATACAGTGGGAAAATCTGTGTTGCTGGCTGCTATAACTTTGGCAAATAATCTGCGAAAACACCCAGCGATTTGAAAATATTGAGAATGTTAAACGCTTGAAACGGGGTGTTTTTTAAATATTATTTTGTTTTGACAAAATATTTTTAGCATCTTAGGCTAATTCAAAACCTTCTCCTTTGTTTAGTTGCCCTTGAGACTGCTATTCAATTGCTCGGACTTTCTCTTTGGGGGTTTATAAGAGTTGAAAAAAACTAGTAGAGTTATTTTACAGAGGTTTCTTTTTGAAAAAATTGTTGATCAATTGACATCAAAATGATAGAATGAAATTAACGCAATAAAAGAAAATTTTATTGTCCAGCAATCTCACTGACTTTCTTTCACTTTAGACTCAAACACTCGCATTCAACAGCATTTCAATGGTTTCTTATCAAAAAGAGAAAACCTTTTCCTATTGAATCGATTTAATAGTGCATGGCATAGAAATTGATTCTGTTGTGCATGGGTCACTCCCAATGTTTTGGCATTTATCTTAATGTTTATTATGGCATACCGATGGAAATCTGAAAACACAACCGAAGCCGGTTATTTTTTGCAAATCCAAAAATACACTGTGCATTTGGCAATACTAAACTGCCATTGTGTGACAACAATGAGGCATGAAAATCATTTCAAAGGGAAAGAGAAATAGATATTCTTACGGTTCCAACTCTTGTCTGAAAACTAACTCAATTAATCCCCAAGTTGTGGTCGAGATTCAGATTCTGGAAATTAATTAGCGACCAACTGAGATTCAAATCACCAAAAAGTCTAAAGAAATGTAGAGCCATAAATGAGACCCAGTGTGAGTAGGACTCAAGATCCTCCATAGTTGATCGTATAATCCGGAATAATGTGGCATACAATTGGATAGAATTTCAACTGAAATGAGTGAAGCCAGATTCCTTTCTAGATATTTAATGTCTAATTACTTCAATACTGTTCCTTACCCAANCTTTCTATTTAATGTCTAATTACTTCAATACTGTTCCTTACCCAAGGCTAAGCCAACTTTGGAAAAGCATCCAGTTACTTATTACAAGTACAATTTCATGCTTTGCTCCAAACGTCGAGAGAAAAGTGTCATCATTTAAAAAAAATAGGTTTTAGGTTTGCTTTCTCGACTTCCTCGGCTCAACTAACGGGAACAATTTTAAACTATTTAATTCCAGAGGCTTGTATCCACACATTCCGAAAATGGTCAGAAACATAACAATAATACGCAGAATTATAAAAGATTGACTCCTTGAAATAAGTAACTTTCTTACTCTACAATTAAAAAGTTCGCAACAAATTTGTAAACTGAAACTTGCACAAACAATAACAATAAAGTTCAGTTTATTGCGTAGTCGCAGCAAGTGAAATGTAACCTTCCTATTCCGAATATGAACAACATTACTGAATTTAGCTTCATTGTATTTCTAAATGTTACTCAAGGAACAGATGTGGAATGTTGATGGCCATTGTCACCAACTTTCTCTCATAGTCTCAATGCAGAACTTTTCCCAATAATTGCGACAAGTCTACCAAACCATGTGTGTCAGTCATAAAACCACATCTTGGGGTGAACCTCTCTTTACTCTTGAGAATTCTTGAAGAAGTTGTAAACTTACGTTACCAAATTTGAGGATATTCTGCTCCTTTTCCACTACTGTAGCATCCCAAGAGAAATAAGTATTCAGAATAAGCAAAAAACGCATTTCTTAGCATGGCATCAATTTTCGTCATCCGTATGTCGAAACATCATGAAGTCTGCGAGAATAAGCTTTTTGTATTGGCTAAGAATCAGAGCTGTGTACATTCATTCATCACTACTATAGAATAGACGGAAATTTTTTTAACAAAATTGCATAGCAATAACAACACGTATCGTATCTAAATGGAGATCTGTCGAATAAAAACCAAGATGAAAAATGAAGTTTCTGTCGCATTCAAATTTCTCACACCTCGGTCCTCATCTCCTCAATTTGTATGTTAGTAGGATTATCCTACTAGGATACAGATAGATAAGCCGACAAACTACTAGATTATAGCAATGAATGGACTCAAAACTTTTTCAACCTTTTCCCCCATGAAAATAAACACGAAACGATATAAGGACCAAACCTAAGCTATTTTCATAAAGTTGTACAAATTGCCCGGTAGCAATCTGCTTGCAAAATTTCTTCTTGGAGTAGGTCGTAATATCAGTGATTGTTTATGTGATTTGGGTGGCCGGGTGGTAGAAAAATGTTCAAACTGATTTCCTAAACTGGTATACTTCCTGCGTGTGCTTGTCGGCAAGTAAACGAAATATGGAATGAATCCTTCCTTTCTGAGACGTGAATGAAGTCATACCCTGTTTCGGTGTCGTTTAGTTCAAAAAAGATAAATGTAAACAAATACTAAATTCCAAATTTAACTCCAACTCTTTTTAGCAAATAGATGAAAATGAATTGGACTGACGCAATTCAATCCAAGTTAACTAACGCCCTGCTTTTGAGTGATTTAATAGAACACCGAAACGCCCTACGCCCAAATCTTGTAATGATCTTCTGTGCTTAGGTTGTATTGAAATTGCAAACATTTACTCTTTCACTGGAAATAATCGGTGGCAAGCAGGACACATAAAATAAAACGGAAGCTGAGTGCCGATGACTTTGGTGCATTTACATCCAATGACCTCACTGCCCTCGATGCAACTTTTAGGCGATAAATAATAACCGATTTGTATTTATTCCCTTCTGCTTTCCATCAATCCTCAAATGAATCGTTGAATGGGAACAGAGTCCACATTTTATAAGAAGGCATGTTTACATGAAAAATATAAACAAAATTTGGGAAATCCGAACATTAAAAATGCTATCGAGATAAACACTAAATTTTACTTGGTGACACAAACATTCTGAGTCCATCTGTCCCTGGTGAGAACAGATAAATGTGGTTATTAGTCAGGCAGTGAATCTTTGGACTACACAATTTCAAGATTACTGCGAACTTTAGAAACCAATCTAATCCGTTCACTTTGCAATCTTCTTTACGAAATGTATTCATATAATCGATTGGATTCTACGAAAAATTAAGTTTCTAAACTGTTCTCATTAATAGAGTAGAAAAGAAAGATCAGGGATCTAGTGAAGGCTTATAATATAATGAGTTCACTTCAACATGTGATTTATTTCCATTATGAGTAACTCTTAATCACAAAAGCAAAATCGCTTTTCTTTACAGTACCGTATTTTTGGATGCTGGCTTTTTTTGACGGTGAAATGTAGCCTGCTTGACGACAAGTAGTGCATACTTTGTCATCATGACACCGACGACGACTTGAGCAATGTGCTCGCTATTTCATCTCTAATCTTTTGAGAGTTGATTAATAATGGAATGCAATGCAACGTGATGTAGTAAGAGTTTAATTCTAAATGCTCCTTTTATTCCCAATCATCCAAATGCTCTCTCCTCTTATCTCTGTTGACGGATACTTAAAGTTGGCTTGGATGGAAACGGTTGTTAAAGTTTGGCAAGAGTTTTCATTCAGGAAAGTCGAATCAAGAAGTTGTGTAAATTAACAATCCCAGTTTACGAAACAAATTATTCAGAACCAAAGAATTGATGGATTTCCAAGAATTTCTATTGTCCAATTAAATAAATTTGCAAATTTACCTCCGGTATTAGGTTATTACCAATTTGTATATACTTATTTCATTGCATAACAATCTAAATCCAAAATTTATACGGGCTAATGGTGATATATTGATAACGACAAAAATCACCCGTTGTTCACAAATTTAAGTGCGTTTAAAATGAATATTGCAAATTGTGGAACTGTAGTGCAATGTTCTTGGCTAGGTTCGTGTTATATTTTTTTATAAGCACTGTGAACAGACTCAAGTCACTACTCAGCTTTTACATTAACTTAGATTGCATCCTCCTCAACTTAGGCTAAATCGAATATCTATATTAGATCACATACCGTCCAGTGTCCTCCTAACCTGGATGATTACATAACCTGATTAAGCCAGGTTTTCATTTTTCTAAAATTTCATAGAGTCCATCATGGGGAACAAATACGCAACCTGGAATGTTAGAATTGAAGAGTTATAGACCAAGTTGAATGTTATTTCAAGCTATTTGAGCTCATTATGCGCATTTATTTTCGGTTGAATGCAGGAATTCGGCTTTTTATTTCCAGAAACCAATTCAATCCATGTTTCCTGATTCCTTCATCTCCCTCATTCCCATTGTTATATTGGCAAATGGGACGCAGGAAGTCAGAAAGTATTCGTTCCGCTATTTGCAATTACGCATTGCACGCACAAAACAACATGAGCTCGGTGTCGGTGGATGAGTTGATCCGATCTGCGGTGATACCGATCCAACCACCCGACTTGCGATGTATTCATCCATCTACCAACTCCCCACCCTTCATGCCTATTATCTGCCTGCGGAATCCAGATTTATTGCGTGTGCAAATGTTCTATATCATTCAAAAAGATATGGGAAAGTGGCTCACATCAACAACGACAAGGATAGAGCCAATAGTAGAAAAAGGAGCTACGCAAAATGCGGAACAGACAATTTCATACAAATTTCTATAGAAATTCCATCAGGCAGGCAAAGCTCCCAGAAATTGGAATGATGAGTTCATGATGGGATGAGTCGAGAGATTTTCCCTTTTCAAATTCAGGTATTTGGTTCATTTCACCAGGTCGTGAGCATAAAGCTTTGATGTTCTTTTTTTTGTTTTTTGAAAGGCCAGGCAGACAAGTCTATTACGCGTGGACTCAACTTTAAGCAAATGGAAGTAAGATTAGTTAGTAAATGATCATGTCAAATCCCACGTGTCATGCTGAGGGTTTGCTTTAGTTGCTCAATTTTACGATTTTATCCTCAGATATTGTTTATCTGCAAAATCATATGCATACGCCTTGAGATGTCTTACGACACACATTTTGAAAAGCTTGTCAAGTGCTATGGAAGAAGAGGCCCGAAAATCATGGTTTATCCCATCAAAGCCTATCAATGTCAGTCCAAACGTTACATGAGACTTACAGGGAAATAAGGCAATTGTACCACTTCCTAAAATACCCTCACTCAATATAAGGTTACAAAATGTTCCTTGTGTTGTCGGATGGAATGAAAATGTTGTTTTAATTCTGCAGCCTGCCATTCTGATTGTGAGCATGAGAAAAGTGCCGACAAGAACATGTGCAATAGCAGAAGCATCTTATCACTCTTTGACGTTGAGTACCTACCAACGATTTGAGTGAAATGATTGTAGCCCATTTATGCAATACTTTTGTTAAGTGTTTTTGAAATTGAGTACTATTATTATTACACAGGCAAACACCTACGACCTTAGCTCATTTTCTGAAATTCGCAACGGTACAAGCACACGCATATCTGTTTCTAAGCACAATTGAATTTGTGCAAGACAAAGAATATCTCTGTAGTTAAAAAAAGAACAATGACTTCATTTTAGTTTGTGTTCAGTTCAACCAAAAATTCTTGTGAGCACAACACAACTATTCAATTCCAGCGGAGATAATTTATTTACTTAAGAAAGTAGTCAGTAAAGAGTTGCTTTGTATTCTTGACTGAATAGTTGAATTAGTGACACTTACAAATATAGTGGTGAGAATGAGATGAACAACGAGTATGAAAATGGTAATCCTTTGAAAGTATGCTTGACACTGCAACAATAGAAACAATGTCCAGGTTGGCGTTGTATGGGTGTGAGGATTCGCAGTCTTTCCATTTGGTAAGAGAAAGTGACAGGACTTTTTTGCTTGGGATGAATAGATTTCTTTATTCATCTTCTTACACATATCAGACAACAAAATATACAAAATAAGCAACTTTATAATAATAATAGTTTAACTGCGTGTATGTAAACATAATACAAGAGTTGAAAATGACCTACGCAAAACAATTTTATACTAAAAAAGATTAAATCCCCCCCCCCCCTCAGATTTTTTTTACTCCGCCTCAGAATCTTCTTGACCATGCGACCCAGCCCCTCTTCCAGCTAGATGAGCAAGGCATTGTTCCATTGTCGTTATGTACGGCTTACCACTTGATGGCCCTGTCCAAACAAAAGATACGGAAACAATTAATTCAAGTTCTTCCTAATTCAACCAACTTCAAAAAAGTAAAATAAATTTAGTCCAACGTACACAGTCTTGGAGACCATTTCATCCCAATGTCAAAACACTTCTTCAGACGACAATACTGACAGAAGTTCCGGCTCAACATGTTCACCTCACAGTTTGCGGACCCATTGCAACAAAAGTATTCAGACTTATTGTACTGATTAACAGTACGCTTAAAGAAGCTCTTACACCCGTCACACGACATAGCGCCGTAATTTATACCTAACCATTAAGAAATCAATAAATTAATAGTTGCACTGTGTATGACCTTCTGGCCTAGCAGGGATGTGTAGGTTGTATTGGTTTACCTGATCCCGTATCCCCGCAGATAAGACACTTGACCAAGTTTTCGTCGTTACTTGGCAAGGCCCCATTATCCAGGGTTTTTCCCTTCAATAAGGCGTCCAGGAGCGAGGTTGGAGCCTGGTCTAGTGGAGGAGTGGTAGTTTGTAATAAAGACGACTTTTTAACATTTTCTTTGACATCCCCCTCCTTCAGTGGACGGTCCAGCGTCGTAGTTATCAGCTCAGTCAGTGTTAGATTGGAAGAGTCGAAATTCATGATTAGTTTAATTTAATGGATGGAATAAAAGTCAAATGAATTTTCAAAAAAAATTCAGAAATTTTTTCGAGATAGGCAGACGCGAACTGGAGGACTGAGACCTTGGCCTCGTGTCAGGGTTTTTCACGCGGTTTTGCACATTGAGACACAATTTGGCTTGATTTGCGAAAATATTTGCAAAATCAAATTTTTTGCAAATATTATTTCCAATAATGTGAGAAAAATTTAGGAATTGTATGGAATTTGCGTGCATTTTGCATTATATCAGATCAAAAACTATTACATAGAAATGAACTTTAGCACTGAAGTTCCGGGATTAAAACATGCTGGAAATTAAATAAATATTAAATTTATGAAATTACGAAAACAAAGTAGCACTACTAATTGTTCTGAGAGATAGTTTTCAATGTCACACATGCCTTCATGAAACATGGTGTGATTTAAACCCATTGTAAACTTTGGTATTAACGGCTCTAAAATTTCAAAGTCTGCATGCAATATCCCAGCATTAAAGGGATTCTGAGCTATGTAAACGTAAACGGACAAATTTCATTGCAATTCAACTTTGCATAGCTTAAGTGAAAGTAAATCCGGAAATGGTTTCATGGAGAAAAGCATGCGAATCAGGTACGGTATTTCAATTCATGCTCGTTCAAGTAAGCTGAGAGGAGGCAGCGTGATATGTACAAAAATGAAGATAAGGCATCCTGTCTTGTTCATACTGATATTTGTTCTGCATTTATTTTATTTCTACAACCACTATACAAATGTATAATTGAACGTGTGGTATCCCATAAGTTGAGAATCTCGCTCGAGACTGAGAGATGGATAGATTTAAATACCGCACTTGGTTGGTGTACAGGTAGCTTGGAAAGCCTGCCTGTGCGTGCCAAATTGTTCACTAGGAGAAAGAATTAGGGCAGTAGAGTACAATGATGAGTTGAGCCTTTACCTTAGGAAAGGTTTAATCAAATCACGAAACGTGTCCGTGCTAAATGTACGTTGATGCATGAAGGGAGAAATTTGTTCAAGTGATCCAATCATTCCCTATTTATTTCCGGAAGAAGGATTTGATTCACTTACTTACACGGAGTCAATATTTGTAAATTTTCATTTTCACCACATGCACGTACACTTGTAACCTAAACCCACAGAATCAACTCATGTACTCTGACGCCGGTTTGCCATTGAATGTTCCCAAGATAATCCTAGCGAATGAACTACTTGTGCAATGCGAATTTTGCAGATGTAATTGTAATTCAGTCCATGTATTTTGTTGGATGGGTATATAACACTTAGTTAACTAAGTGTCAATCATTAAAAACCAATTGTCAATTTTTTAGAAGTGATCAATACACATACTTAAGTAAATGACTATTGGAATCTGATTGTAGTAGAATTTTGGACGAGGAAAATTGAAAAATAACAATTACATCGTAATTCTGAAATACACCTTGAACTATACAACCAATAATGCAAACATTAGTCGTTTCATTGTTTTTTTTTATTTGACTTATTTTAACTTTGAAATGCTCGTATGCTAAATATAAATCCACATGTCACAATCTGTATCTGAAATGTTCAATAATGGTCAGTTCCGATCAAATAACTAAACACACCATGAACACAATCTACTCCTGTGGGCAGGTAAAAGTTATATAACAGACAATAATGCCACAGGCTAAATTTCTCAGACAGCTACAATTTTCCGGCGAGCTTCTTACTCCCTTAAGAAACTTTATCACATAATAAGAGCTGAGTAAGGTAAAAGATTGCCTATTCATTCACCTGTAAGAATTCCTCTTCTTTTGTAATTTTCTGAAAGGTAGAAAAAGTTGCACTGTTTTATTTTATTAGAACGCCCGATTTCATTTCTAACTTAATGAAACACGACACCCTTGCGTGTACATGTTTTTTATACAAAGAACCAATAGAAAGAATAGGAACCAATTTGTACAATTAATTACTTTCCGCTAAATTGCTTCCGTAGTCCAAGTTTTTCAAAGTTATGCTGAACTTCCGAGTTCACAGTTTCATCACAGACACAATGTAACGTTCTAACCGTCAGATTGTTCATGTAGTGAAAAAATCAAACATTTGTTTTAATTTGGCAAAAGAAAGTTTTCTATTGTAAGTAATGAAAGTTGTTAGTCGTTCTCCAGACGTAAAAATTCAGAGCAACTCGTGCAAAAGTAAGTGCCTGATTGATTCAGTATGTTTCGCAGTTACATTCATTTTAATTGTCATGTCTTAATCACATGAAAAATTTATTTCTTTTCTTATGAAATTAAGGACTGGCATTTTCCACTTCGAAGTTTCTGTTTGACAACATTCTTCAATATTTTCAAGAAATGGTCTCGTACAGTGACTTGTAGAAATTGTATGCAACTGCTCTTATGATTCATTAGAAACTTGTGTCGTCAAAATAATTTAATTCTCATTCTGCAGAACAAATTAGCACGCGAGTTGTTTTACTTGGTTTTGCAGACTGGAAATTTTTCTTCGAAATAATTTTACCTAAGACACAATCGAATCATAACGGAAGTCAAGCCAGTGTTGATAAAATGGCTAACTGCATTGTGCTGAATTCGAATTTAGGTTTTTAGTGAGACTGCCTGTTTCCGTTATTAAATTTTTAGAGTTAAATTTAATGCTCGACTCCTTTCCCAAATCAACCTACAGCTAACCATGTAAAGTCACACCGAAAAATAAAAAAAAACGAAAATTGTCCACATTTTAAATTTGTGGTTGTCTCCCTGCCAAAATTGCCTTGGGCTGACGACAGTAACTAATGGAAAAAATATATCTGACGACAGGCTTGTTTGTGAGAAGAACCACATGCATCGAATATTGCCTTACTTTACAATCCTCTCACGTCACCATGCACGTGTTGCATATTCTCGTAAATTACACAAAAACAACTTTGTCACTTGGTTCTTGTATCCGATCTCTTTGAGGATCATGCAAAAAAATTGAAAATCGGCGTCAAAGGCAGAGAAAAGGTTTGTTGAAGGCGTCAAAACGTATTTTTATGCGTCAGGAGAATTGTCAATTTTTCAGCCTCAACGCAACTCTTGTTGAATTTTGCAGAAGGTGGATATTTTTCATGTACTACATCAACAACAATTAATTACACTCTTAACCTAAACCACCCTTTGCCATCCCATGGATCTCGTACACCCTTACCTAAAATAAATATGAACCTTTACTTGCAAATGATATAATTCACATTTTACTAACTTCTTCTTTTTTTCATTTATAGGCAAACTAGTTCCATTTGCTGAGCTGTCAGTTGCCCACGCTTCCGTACTGACAATTCTGGCTATCAGTTTGGAACGTTATATCGCCATTTGTCGACCCCTTCGGGCCAACTACACATGCACCAAGCATAGAGCTGCGGCTTTGTGCATTGCAATTTGGATCATTGGCTTCATCGCCACTAGGTGAGATAAATACTATTATTTTTGGAAATAATCAAAATCATGTAATTATTTTATTTTTTTGTAGCCCAATGCTGGCCATAGCACAACATAAAACTCTTCGATACATTGACCGATCAATTCACAACGCTTGTCTGACCCAAGCTCACAGTTTCTGGGCGCAACTTTACTTTCTCTCCAGTATCACAATTTTCTTCTTTCTCCCTCTCGTTACTCTTATTGGATTGTACTGGGTCATTTCCAAGAATCTCATGTCCGACCCTTCTGGAGCTGGACGATGTTGTCCAGACCATCCTACGATGAGGGCGAGACGACAGGTATAAGTTTTGGCCGTATTATTGTGTTTGGAGTGAATGCTGGCATCTTGAGAAAACGTTATCGGGAACTAATATAACAAAATGACAAGTACACAACTCACATGAATAGAAGATTACATAGTAGATAGGCACTGACTGATGAAGAGCTTGTGGTAAATCGGTATTTAGTTATTGGCATGAATTCTGAAATCGTTTCGATCAACTCATGTCATTCCAATGATTGAATGGCATCAAGTTTCGAAATCCACACTGAAAATATTATATCTTTTCTCAGAAAACGATGCAAAGGCATATTTTGCTTTCCACTTATTGCCATTTCCAAGAAAAGATTGAACCTGTTTTTCATAAATGTCTAGTTTATGCCGGGGTGGGATCGTGTGGTCACACTCGACTTGTCTTGTGATGCATTGGCAATAAATTCGGTTCATTTCCTTAAAAATGATTTTACGCCAATATTCTCTGAACCGACTCGTTACCTCCTTTTGACAGAGGCATTCATCATTCGTCATGCAGGAATATGCAAGGTACCACCCACGCGTCAGTCTCATACAAAGTTGACTTCCGTTTGCTACTTGCTTCACAATTTCACTCATCCCTATTGAACTATGAATTGACATCAATGCTCAATAATATCCGTGTGGTTGACCTCCCCAAGTTCTGAAGTCATTTGACGATTTGAAAATCAGTTTGGCTTTCCTTCGTTGGAAATGAGAGAATTATGTGAAAATTTGAATGAAATGCCGAAAATGACTTGTACCTCACCCTTCTTTTTAACAATGTTGCAGGTGGTGATCATGTTGGCAGACCGTGGTATTCTTTTTCTTCATTTGTCTCCTCCCATTCCGAGTTTTTACAATGTACATCATTCTCGCTCCGGAGTCATCGGTGGAAAACATGGGTCAAGAGCTTTACTACAACATTCTGTACTTCAGTAGGGTGATGTTATACTTAAACAGCAGTATAAACCCTGTTTTATACGTAAGTGGCCTTTGAAAATTGGTGACTTTGAAGACAAGACAAGAATCCGTAACCAAAATACCGCCCATAGATTTAGCACAAATTGCAAAAAAACACAAAACATGGCAAATTTTCGCAAAAAATGACCAATCTGGTCATGTGATAGCTCAAAATCTTCGTCTTGGAGAGTAGAATCAATAATCCCCCCCATAGGTTTTCCACAAATCGCAAAAAAGCCGGATTTTTCCTTACCAATTACTTACCAATTCCGTTGTTTCCCTTTCACTCTACTTTGGCAGCCCAAAGAAGAAGTCGTAGTTAATTTGACCCATAATAATTTCTTTGTTTTATGCATCATAAAAAACAAAAGAAATGGCTACCAGCTCGCTGCGATTGTTCCAAGGTGACTTCATCCTCTTGGGAGTACTAAATTCAAGGGCAGAGCAATTGTGGTCAAATTCTATGTATATAGTTATGACATTTTGTCTCCATGAAATCATTTCTTCATTTGTAGTAAAATAAAAGTAATACTTTATTCAGTGCTCATCACTTCCTTGTTTATTTGCTTTGCAGAATGTTATGAGTTCTAAATTCCGGGAAGCATTTTTCAAAGTCCTGGGATGTCCGGTGGGCAGTCAGCGAAGGAATCAGTGGTTATGTCGTCATTTAAGTCGACAATCAACTTTCACCACCTCATCAACCCTTCCCTCATCCAGCATCAAGTCTCATCATCAACACGGGAAAAACTGTTGTATGAATGGAAATTCTGTTCGAATTCGTGAATTAACTGGAGCAATTCCAGAACCAAAGAATGGAAAACATTCTCGAGCCCTGCGAGCTGCGTCTGGACCTTATTATCCATCCAATCAGCCACCAAAACGACAACTGAGTACGGATGCTGCAGTTATTCACGCTCAGGTCGTGATTGCAAAGGAGAAAAAATCCATGATAAGAGCCAACAGCGTTGTTTAAGCTGGTCATGGGGTCAAAATGGTGTTACATAACTTGTAGCACGGGCAGATATAAACATGTTCTTTAAATATTTCCAGTTTCTTTTACCATAGTTTTGTCTAATTATACCGTAATTTATAGAACTTTTGTGTCTGTAAATGGCGTATTTATGCAGTTCCAATATTCCAATTGTTTTATTAAATTTTCTCTTTTGTATCCACTTCCGGTTTAAGCTTTGTGCATGTTAATCAATGATCTCATAGTTTTTTATATTTTTATTTGTTGTTCAAGCATTTTTTATGTTTGTAAAACTGTTGGTAATATTAATATACAATCTGTAGTTAGATAACTGTATAAATTAAGGTATTTACTTATTACCCCTGGGTGGAGGAGTCAAATTACAGCAAACATCCATGCAACGTGAACTTATCGGATGTCGGAAGGATTTGCACATAGGTTACGCTGATCCATCCAAGTTACGGTTTCCGAAAAATGACAGATAGCGAAGGCTGAGTGGATTATAAACTGTTGAATCCATGAGAATGGATTACCTGTATTCATTACGCATCGAGCTTTTCATTTATCGAAGGTACTTAAATGTGAGTATTCTAGTCGTAGATAATTTAACGCTGGAAGCTTATTATCACCCCGACATTGATAACTAAATATATATTGATGTACCTGTAGCATCTACAAGTTGCTGTACAATTTTATACATATAAAAGATACCTTCAAACTTACCATTATATTTTATATCTATAACTACGTTGGTGAACAAAGTTTTTGGAAAGCAACACTAATTACATTAAACAGACTTGTCACCCACAGCTAAGTTATTGGAATGCATGTAATAAAGCTTAACCGGAGACGACAGAGATATTTCTCCGGAATGGTTGTCCTCAAACCACATCAAGCTAAACCTATCACGAATTCATCAAGTACCTAATTAGCCAAATACCCGGCTTGTAAATATCTGCTGGCGGTTTGCATGCAAAGCTAATTGTGATTGCAAGTAAGTGGTTGAAACAATTTAAACATATTGTTCCATATTATATCGTTCCTAGTAGGAACTTCCTACTTCAAGAAAAGGAGACATAGATACTTGAAATCAGAGTAGATAATATTCTCATTTTTCATCAGATCACAAAATGTATCCTGTTGATTGTGTGATTGTATTTTATCTGTAATCGTTCGGATGGAAGAAGTGTGGACTGTATAAATGCAACAGAAACCCTTAAATCCATGGTAATGGTCATTTAAAATTGGAAAAGACAAGAAAGGATTAAAATTACCAAAATACTAGGTATTTCAAAAGTACTTCAAATTTTACATAGTAAAAAGCAAGGACGGAGAGAAATATATGTCTTTGTCTGGAACGGAATGGACTTGAAGCATGCATGCAAATATCTTGATGTGTTAAAATGATATCCGAGAAAGTGATTGCTAATCATATCTCGTACCAATTGGATGCTTGTCATGCAATTTTAGCTGTCGATGTATCTTTTGTAATTTTATCGTGAATAATAATTTTACAACACTTTGATGAAAGGATTTGTGCTTATGTAGTACAATACAAATTTGATGTACAATGTAAAATATCAGTGTATTTCTATTGTATCAGTCATTGGTGTAGTCGTAGATTTGTCACGATAGGAATATTTATAAGTCAAATAGAAAACATATATGTAATCAATGGAATCCTGTATGTAACTATTATACTTTTGTGTACGGACCAGAAAAACCATGAATGTACAACTCTAAACATTACGTATACTAAACGTAGCATTGAATATTGGTTGGTAGTATAATTATAATCTAATGTTACAAAGTTTTTGTATTTCTGCAATAACATTTTTTCCAAAACATGAAGAATCAACTCAAAAACGAGACATTTGCGAAATAATTTGACTGAAGAAAATCAAGATAAAATCATAAATTTGTGTTGTAACATATTTAGAACAAGCAAGAAATCCGGACTGGATCCATATTTTGGAAATTGGACACACTTCCTTTTCCTTCGTAAAAAACAACATTGAAAATTGAAATCTAAAGATTTCATCTCTGCAAAAATCAGTTGAATCGATAATATTTTAATGTATCCGTGTCATAGAGTCTTCATGTACTTAAAGCTAATTGTGTTGTACTCAATAAATCCGTATACGTGCGTCAAAGACATGTTTATGAAACCATTAATTTTTATGAGGCCCCAGTCAAAATTCCTCATATTTCATCATAGCATACCAACCGAATTTAGAAGGATGGTGCCATAATTCTGTTCTCAAAAAAGGCACGGAAATCTCTGGAACTTAAATATTAAGTTAGTTTAAATATCAGTTAAATATTACTCCTCGATAATCGATACTCGAATAATTTGAGACTGATGGATACTCACTCATGAGGCAATGGTTTTTTTAAAAGGGTTCGCCTTCCCGCGTGGGGTGACCTGCGACCACCTACCCATTGCCCGCTAGTGTGGATCCAGATCTCTGCTCATCAGCAGCTAATTGTGTGTTATTTGGTGCTGGCTCGTTCCAACGTGGCCTGGAAATAGTTAAAATTTAGGAATTTAATTATTTACAAAGTTTAATTTCTTCAGGAGCTATCCTTTGCTCGGGATGGGACTTGATGGAGAGTCAGATGAGTATGAGACCCTTCCGTCGGGCACCGTGGCCACTCACATGATCGCCGGAGCCATCGCTGGAACTGCGGAACATTGCGTAATGTATCCATTGGACTCTGTGAAGGTAAGGAAATTATAATATTTGGAGTAGTGGCATGTAAATAAGTGGGGGACAGAGAAGGGGAGTGGGTAATGGACGTATTACTGGATAAAATAGATAATGGGTCATTATTAATGGTTATCCTTTCTTTTTGTGGATTAGACAAGGATGCAAAGTTTGTCACCCGTGCCGGGAGCTGAGTATCGTGGTGTGATGAATACCTTGACCCAGATGGTGAGAACGGAAGGTACCTTCCGACCTATGCGTGGCATGAGTGGTAAGACATGTGAATTGAT